>JAJOOS010010191.1:0-64497 GCA_029582725.1 Solanum chiquidenum | reverse complement strand
AAATAGAAAATCCTAAAAAAAAAAAATATTGTCCCACAACAACGTTGATTAATTATTATCCGGGTAAGGGACTTTGGTATAAAATTGTATAAAAGTATATTTTTAGATCTTCATTTTTGATAAGTTTAAACTCTTTTGTCAACATCTGATTGCCATATACAATAATTATACAGATTAAAAATTGTAAAAATAAATAAATAAAGATTTAGCATTTTTTTTTACTATGAATTTTATTCAACTGTTGCGTAGTATTAAATTCTTGTTATTAATTATGCACAAAAAAAAAATTGTTTCAATTTATATAACACTCTTTTTCTTTGTTGTTATTTTCTAAAAAAAATTTACTGTAGTGTTATGGTCCGGTTATCTACCTTGACTCAATTACATGAAATAAGCAATCTCATAATAACACAAGGGTATAATAGAAAATAATTTTTTTGTAGAGTTTTAAATCAAACACAAGATTAAGTGAAAAGTAATGAACCAAACACTTGACAAAAATTAATTCCTGCACTACTAATTCCTGCATTACTAATCCCTGCATTATCAATGTTTGTACCAAACGACCCCTTATAGTATCATTTACTAATGAATAATTTCTAACCAAGAAACCTTAATGATACCACAACAATATACATATACTCTTTTAATATAATTGACTAATGAGTAATTTCTGAACAAAAAACCTTAATGATACCACAACAATATACATATACTCTTATAATATTATTGACTAATGAGTAATTTCTTAACAAGAAACCTTAAATATATATACTGTACTGGTATCATTAAGGTTTTTTGTGAAGAAATTACTCATTAGTCAATGATACTGATTTAGTATCAGTTAAACAAAATTATCAGCCTTAATGATACCAATACAATATATGATACTGATGTAATATCATATAAACAAAAATTATCAACCTTAATGAATGGGGGTATGGGTTGTAATTATTTTTTGAGAGAATGAGTGTTTCTTGAATTATTTTGGATTGAGGTTTGAACATGTAATTATTTTGAGTTTTATGACCTATTTATGTAGTTTTTCCTTTATTTAATATCCTATGTCACTTGGCCCATGTGTAAAAATGATTTGAAGATAAAAAGGGTAACAAAATAAAGAATTTACGAGAATGACAGAGGGGTATGGTTCAGCGCCACAAGAAACGATTCAGTGCTCCATGAGGTAAGACCTAAAACTCTATTTTTGTTAAGCATATTAGTTGCTACCATGGGCAATATAGTAGTATATTATTTGGTAAGAAAACAATTTAGAGGGGTGGCTTCTTAAAGTCAGAAGATAGACAAGTGTCAGTGGATAATTATGACAATGATTAGCCAATAATAGTGTGATGATGACAGAGAATTGAGAGGTGATAGATATGATTGAATTGTTGGAATATAACAAGGTTCGCAATTTGTTTTCTTGGTGCTCCATTAGTTCGTAACCAGTAGTTCCATTTTTTTTATTTTCATTCTTTAATTATTATATTATAATCCAAGGTTTGACGAAATTGGTATCAAGATTATAAACTTGATTATAGATTTGGTGGTGTACAATTTATGGGTAAACTAATTATATACTATGCTATTCAGTTTCACTAAATTTTCAATTCTATCCTTGTGGACCAAAGTATTGACTGCAAGGGCATTTTTGAACCAAAATATTGACGACAAGGGCATTTTTGAGCCAAACTATAAACGGAGGGCATTTTTGTTCCTTTCACATAGTTTAAGGGCATTTTTGACCCTTTTCCCCTTTTTAATTAAAGATTAAAAATGGAATAGACAATGGGTATGGGCAAAATATAGGGATCTCGTACTAATGGTATGATGTGCATTGATACAAGTACCGATGTTATAAAGGGAAAATTTATTACTATAGAATGACGGATTGTAATCCTCAAATGCCAAAGCATATGGACATTAGCTGATGTATTATTGACTTGATTTCTTTTATGTGATTGTGTTTCTTTATTGAACCCGCATATTTGTGATAGTTGAGGTGATTAATTATCATACCGATATATGATTGATTGAGATGCATCATCATCCCCTTTTATTGAAATCATATTGTGCACATACATTGGCATGAGATTAAATATAAGTTCGGCACGGGGAGATCTTTTGTGTTGCGGATTGAGATGTTATGATTATAAGTTAGGCACGTAAAGATCGTCTGTGATGAGATTATTTGATTTTATGATAGTACGTTGAGATCGTTCGCACACACATGGAGATCGTCTGTGTCAGTATATGGACCTCGCGAGTCCCCATGAGTCATGACCTCTTGATGTATTTCCGAGGAGTATAATGTATATACAATTGAGAAGTACTTGACATCTGAAACATATCATTTCATGGTTTCACATTGCATTGCATCTCATTACATCTATCATTCTTGTTGATTATGTGCTTTATTGGTGGTTGGACATTACATGATATTTGATTATACTTATTTGATGAAACTTGACTGATAAATGTAATTTAGACTTGTAAAATTAAAGGATGATTTTATGATATACTCCTGTCACTACTTCGTTGTTGTCGGTCTATGAGACATAATGGGTACACGTGGTTTCCTACTCATACTACACTTGCTGTACTCTTTTGTGGTGCAGATTAGATTCCTAGTACGAGTGCACCTCATGGAGCTTTTGAGTATGATTTTGGATTATCTTGAAGTTGTGGTGAGCTACTTGGCTATTTTGTAGCCCGCGCCTTCATTTATCTCTTAATTTATTTGTCTTAGTATTCAAATAAAGTATTTCTTACGTTTAGACTTGTCATTCTAGCTTTGGACTTGTATCATTGTAGAAGCTCTTGTACATATGACACTGAATCTTGGGGTGGTATTTCAGTTTTTCTGCATTTTATTTTAAAAGACTTAGTATTTTAGATATTTGCTTGCTACTTACCTTTCCATGCTTAAGTTGAATTGGTTAACTTATTGGGTTGGCTTACCTATCGGTTGAGAACATAAGTGTCGCCACGACTTGTATTTTTTGATCGTGACAATACAAATTTTATTTTTATTTTTAGTTTAATCAATCAGATTAAAATCTTTATACATACTTCATACACTAACTAAAAAACTACTATCTTTCATGATGATGATTACTTTTTTTTTAGCAATTAACAAGATTTTGAATTTTTGAACAAGAAGAAAAACGGTGTATTTTAACAACGCTTCAAAGTAATAAGATAAATAAGCGTGAGAGAAAATCAATAAAGAAAGAAAGAACATCAACAAAATTATTGAAAAAGAATCTTTTATTGATAACAACAACTGATTTAAAAAAATTCGTGATTATATATATGTAGACATTGAGCATTTATGGGACTCTACAAGTTGTAAGATGTATTCAATTCTAGTTAGGATTCTTGGAGGATACTCAATTCTATACCCTATTTCATACCCATATAAAGGGTACTATATTCCTTAAAGAGACATCTAGAATATTCCGCAAATTTATGAAATATTCATAAAGAGATGAAATTCAAATCATCCTAGTTCGAGAGATATTCCACTAACGGTCCTCGAATCATGAGGATATCTTATCATGAGAGAAGAATCAAGGGAGGAGCATAATTGTACCACACTATTTTTCAATAAAATTATGTTTCTTCATATTTATTGTTTTTGCAATTTATTTTCTATCACTTTAAAATTTGTTGAAAACAAATACGCACGCCCAGTGGGACAATCTCTACCTTTCATCTCAACTTTTAAAGCATCAAAGAATATCAAGATGACTTCCAAGAAGGTCAACTCTAAATCAATTGCCTCTATGGCTACTAACTCCAAATTCTCTACTGAAGTTGAAGGAATCCTCGATGTTATCTTCGGAAGTTTCAAAGCTTTTACGAGGAACAGACCGCTACGCTGGGACAACAAACACTTCAAGTGTCGTCCACATCAACTCCTATTTTTTGTCGTCCACATCAACTCCTATTTTTTGGGACTTCAACTCCAAAGGGATCAAGGTCCTCCACAAATGCTTCTTTACATCTTTCAAGGAATAGAACCAAATTCCTTCAAAGATCTAGCTACTCGTGCTCATGATATGGAGTTAAGCATGCCCTCTGCTGGAAAAGATATGACGTTTGTCTATGATCCTCGCAAAGGAAGGGATAAGCAGGAACCCAAGAGATGGAGAAAATTTGTGCCTAGGAATGACAACAAAGAATCCATAAATGTTAATGTGTCGCCTGTGAAGTTCACTACGAAGAAAGGCAAGAAGCAAAGTGTGAGAATGACTCTCCAAGATCGTTTGAATTAAAAGTCGACACTGAGGGAGATGCGAGAAAAAGAATACCCCTTCTTGGATTCAGACGTTTCAGAGATTTTTGATGAGTTGCTCGAGTTAAAGCTCATTGAGTTGCCAGAGATGAAGCGACCTGATGAAGCTGGAAAAAAGATGACCCAAATTATTGCAAGTATCATAGACTTTTGAGCCACCCTCTTGAAAAATGTTTTCTTCAAGGATAAAGTGATACGATTGGCTAATGAAAAGACGATTGTCCTTGATGATGAGAAGACTAGTACTAACCAAATCTCTATCACATTTGTTTCGCTTGATCCAGTCCAAATATGTATCTATGATAAATATGAAGAAGAGTCATTAGAGCAAGATAAACCTCAAGTTGATATAGATGATGATGAAGGTTGGATTCTTGTGACTAGTCGAAGACGTAACAAGTCAAGCTTACGAAAA
This sequence comes from Solanum chiquidenum, assembly GCA_029582725.1. Taxonomy (NCBI): domain Eukaryota; kingdom Viridiplantae; phylum Streptophyta; class Magnoliopsida; order Solanales; family Solanaceae; genus Solanum; species Solanum chiquidenum. The sequence continues at coordinate 59,779 of JAJOOS010010191.1, read as the reverse complement.
GAATCATCTGAGCAACCGATTAGAATGAAGATGGTGAGAAAACTAGAGAAGTAGAAATCAATCAAGCGTCCAAAGAGGGCAAAGGTAGAAGTGCATCACCACCAGAAACCCCGCCGTCTTGTGACTTAAGAAGAATTATTACCAAGTTGGTTCTGCATAAAGTCTACTCAAGACAGTGTCGAGGCATTATGTTTCAATGTTGATAAAGAATAAATAATGAAGGTGTCTCATACTGAAAAAGAAGGAACCACAAGTGAATCCTCACCAAAAGTTTCTCCTACTGATGAAGAAGAAGCAACGAGGGAAATCTCATCAATGATGTCTCATTCGTCTTCTGAAAAATCTATTGAACCTTCTTCCCAAGAAGCACAGCGCAAGTGATACAAAAAAACACATTTACAGATAATGATCTTCTATTTGGTGAAACAATACACAATAGTCCTTTATATATGATGGGTCATGTGCTAGAGAAGTAGATAAATATAATCTTAATAGATGAAGGATCTGGAGTCAATATTCTACCTATCAACACATTGAAGTAACTCAACATCACGACTAAAGAACTTAGAGAAAGTTGTGTGTTGATACAAAGATTCAGTCAAGGGGGACCGAGGTCCATAAGCTCTATTAAATTAGAAATCCATATGGGAAATTTGCGATCAAGGGAATTGATGCATATGATCGATGCAAAGACTTCATACAACATATTTATTGGTATGCTTTGGGTACATGCGAATAAAATCATCTCATCTTCTTACTATCAATGTTTGAAGTATCTTAAAGATGGGATCGTAAGAAAGATAGTTGCGATCAAGCACATGGATGCATGTGATCGATGTAAAGACTTCATACAACATATTGCTTGGTAGGCCTTGGGTACATGAGAATAAAATCATCTCATCTTCTTACTATCAATGTTTGAAGTATCTTAAAGATAAGATCGATAGTAAGATAGTTGCGGATGATAATCCTTTCACCAAAGTTGAAACACATTTTGAAGATGCAAATTTTTATTTGAAAAGTTACGTTGTCAAGGGGGAAATATGATGACGTCAAATCAACCAAGTGTGATAAGATCGCAAGCAAAAGAATCAATGTGGCTGTCGGAATGGTAAAAGTTGACACTAAAGAACCTTGTCCCAATCTGACTGAAGGGAAGATCATGTCATTGTAGAAGAAGCTGAATTCTTTACTTCACTATGTTCCAAAGTTGAAGCAAGAAGAAGTTCAATCATCTAACCTTCAATAAAATGCATTAAGAGTACTAACTCTTCCTATTAGACAGGTTGATGCAATAAATTTGTCTTCAAAGCTGCAAGGAAAGTCAATCGCTCAAAATCAAGTGCAAGATGTGACGCTCCCTACAATGCGCACAAGACAAGGCTTTAATCCTAACACTTACAAGTTATTTGTGAAGGATTGATACAACCTTAATGAGCCATCAACGTTAGGGAAACTCCCATTGGAAGATACAACCAGACAAGCACATAAAGGCTTAGGCTATAGCCAACCACTGCCAGTTCGCATCTCCATAAGAAGGGCCATCAGTAATACATCACTATAGAAGAAGGGCCATAAATAAATACATCACTATAGAAGATAAGTCTGCTTCTTCCAACAAAAAGACTACCATCTTTGATCAACTTGGATAATCGACTACAAGTACTTCTGTATTTGAGAGGTTAGGTCAATTTAAGAAGAAGAATAACAATAATCAAAGAATTTACCTAAGGGTGACAACAAATCATCCACTTAGTCTCCAAAGGGATTTCAAAAGTTTGACTCCGTCTAGGATGAGGCGACGAGCGACTTATGGTTTTGTGTTATGAAGAATTCAAGGCAAAATATCACATTGTGGTTTACACCAATGAGAATGAGGAAGATGAAGAAACTGTAGGCTGCTTATATCATGTTACGATTTAGAATGAGCACGATGCCTTGCCTCAAATGAAGATTGATTAGGAGTTGGAAGATATTGTACGGTGTCATCATATATCTGTCAATGACAATGATCCTCTAGAAGAGGAAGTTGCTGGAGATGTATTGCACCTAAATGCACACACAAGTGTACGTGGTCATGCAAGTATTAAAGTGACTCTTTTTAAGAGCCGTGTATCGTACCCACAATGACTTAAGATTAGACGTATTCAATCTTTCCAACAATTAAAATTCAGAACAAGTGTTATCAAGAATAGTGAATTTGGTTTCAAATGATTAGTTATCTAATTAGTGGAGTTAACTACTACAATTCGATTTCAATTGGGTTTCAAACAACGACTTGGGGAATTCCAGGGCAATAGCCTACTTATGGATTCATGCACATAATTTAATTTAATGGATGTCAATCAAAATTGAATTACTGATTACAGGGTTAATTGTATGATCATGGTTTCCCGACCTCTAATCGCCTACGACAATTGGCAACCTAACTACATCGTTGAGGGAGGATAGACTGAACAAATTATTGAGCATTACACTTTCGTCCTGTCTATTAACTAAGCAAGGTTTTTAGGTATATCCCTATCCTAAATACAAATCAACCGTAAATCTAGAGAAGATCATTCTCCTTTTTCCCCACATTCTATCATATTATTACTCTACCGAGTTAAATTTGGACAAGACATTTATTTCTATGGTGATCAGGCACGAAATTCTAAAATAAGAACAATAGAGAGATTCATATGATAATTAACATCAATCCATTAAAATCAATAAAATACAATCATCCTGCAGCCACAACCCTAGAACTAGGGAAATTAGCTACTCATATCACGATTCTCAATTTTGCAATATTTAATTAACATAAAGAGATTGAATAGAGTAAAGTTTCAGAATAAACCCTAAGAACATGTGAAACAACTCCGAAAGTTGTCGTTTTTGAAAACCCAGAAAAAGAATAATTAATAAAATAAAATACGAGTCTATTTATATTTATGGAAAACAGCATAAAATTGGCGCCCAGGTCCGCGATGCAGAGATTCTTGAGAATTTTGCCTTCAGTCGAACACAACCTTTCCATGACGCGGAGAGGATATAAAGTCTTCTGTCTCAAAAGTTTTCGCGAGCAAATAATAAATTCCCTCTCCACGACGCAGAGAGGATACAAAGAAGACTAGTTCTCTTCATTTGGTTTTAACTTCTTTTTGCTCTTTTTCTTTGATCCAACCTATCTTCCCAATTTTCACTTTCGTGCTCGTTTCTTCTTTTATCATCACCTGCACAACTAATCATATTGGTTAGTCCACATAAATTGACACGACTCGATTTTATTAAAAACAAGCAACTATATTCCCAAACTCTGCCAAAACATGGGTGTTCTTTAGTTCCTAGGAATACAAATACGCCCAAGATCACCACTCCACACTTAGAGCTTTGTTCGTCCTCGAATAATTCACAATACTAATCCTAGACCTAGACTCACTAATACCGGCATTTATGTTTCCGCAGCTTGCTTTCAGGGATCTTTTATCAAATCAAAATGTGCATGTTTTCATTCACACTTGGCCTTGGCCACTTGCAGACACCACATGACCTCAAGTATTGATTCAACAACTTTTTGCAACCTAAACATTAAAATTCATGCCAGCCATCAGATATCACCTATCTTTCATAAAACAAGTGCCCCTCACACAAAGAAAGTAGTCCACACTTCATTCACAAGATTGATTATAGCATGTGCACTTTAATATCAGAATTCAAACCTCACACTCACAAAAAAACTCCACATGTATGCACAGAGAGCCATATGCTTGCCCATTATATATATCTTCACTAATTAAGCGTGCTTTGCAAAGAATCAAATATGGCTTTCACAGGTTGTAATGTGTCTAAGGGACGAATAGGAAATTTATATAGTAGTGACTTATACTCCCCTAAACACTGTACACATTTTAGACATCATCACATTTTTCTTCATTTTTCAGCCCTCTCTTTACAATGCTATCACAAGTAACTCACATTATTTCCTGAATTTCCCCTAATTCTTTATTCCGGACACCAATTTTTCTCTTCTTTATTTTTTTTAATAGGGGAACCATTCTTTCAATGAGGGCTTTTTCATCACCTTGTGGTTGTCTTTGGTTTCCTTCTCACTTTCAATTTTACTTCTTCCAAAGAGTCTATGCTACAGTGCTTAGGCAAGCAAGGTGCAAACAATTAGGGATTCAATAAAATTATTGTGGTGAAAATGTGGCTACCAACAAAAGGCAACAAGCTCAAAGGGGATACGAGTGATAGTATATGGAAAAGGCTACACTTTTTGAATATATCCAAGGAGGCCTATTACCATTTCCTAAACAAAGCCAAACTCCGATTTCTCTTCAATAACATACCGGGCAATTTCTAGACTAAGATGCAATACATGGAAAACACAACGCCTCGCAACACATGGCACAAATTTAAATATGGTTGGATCAATCATCAAGCAAAACATTTAGCTTATGCAAAAGTTCCATTTCAGCTTAAGTTGCAGTAATTAGAATCAAATACAAGTATTCAAAGGCATCCACATATATTAACCCACATGATTTCATACAATTTCCCTTAATATTTTAAGCTTCGGCACATACACCATACCTAAGACTCAATGATGAAAATTATCCTTAAAACGGTCGTCATCCATCTATCATAGGGCAATGCGACTCAACTACGATGACTGACTCAATCCTAAAATATTTTTTTTGTACGGTTCAACGGGACTATCCTTTGCCAAAGAACCAAAAACAACCTCCAAGGAACCCAAAAATAAAAATAAAGAAATCAAAACTACCATTGTTCAGAATCTACACCCACCCCACACTGTAAACACAATCACTGTCCCCAGTGCTGCAAAATATCAAAAATTCAAGTACAGTGAATCACTCCCTGATCAATCCTCCATGGCGTATCTGCCTTCGGCCTCCTCTACGACCTGTAGAGGGTCCACCTCCTCCGTGTCAAAGTCAGAGTCAACATAAGAACCAGTCCACAACTTGTCCTCATTTGTGGGCACATCATCATCCATAGGCTCATAGAAATCAGGCCTGATGCCTAGCAATGCCTTGGTGTGTGCATTCAAGAGGTACCTCTGCTCGACTTGCCCTAACTGCTCCTCAACGGAATGCCGACATCCATTCTAGTGTCTCAGCATTTCCAGCCCATACATACGGGCCATAATAAATTCATCACGGTGATGGAGCTCTGCACTGGTGAGTGGTGGACCAAACTCATTGTTAGGTTCTTTTGTCTTGGTCACGTCCACTGGTGCCGGGAATAGGGGTTCCATGTAATCTAGGCTTTCCTATGGTCCATCTGTAGAATGACATAAGTGATTGATAAGGCCTTCAAATGCATACTTGCGCCCTTGGTTTACCCGAGCCTTCCTCATTGCAAACTTCATTAGTCATCAAAACACACACCAAGCACACTCTATCATTAGTAATGTCTGTATAGTGTAGCCCAGGAATCAAACAATTCATAACTATATTTAACCAAACCCAAGCCTCTATAATCATGTGTGCATAAGAAAGAGATTGGTTAAACCTCTTTGAGTTGTGTTTGGTCCACCGAACCATTGACTGAGGTCCACAGAGAGTGTGTTGAATGGCTCGGTATGGAGGTCGAATGTTTAATCCCATCAGCACCAACGGGTCACTGTGAGCTACATTTCCCAATATGTCATTCAATATGGCTTGAGTGAGGGTCACGTCTACTCCCCGCACATTCACAAAGTGTGACCTCAACTCCGTCCCCCAATTGGCATAAAACTCCTTAACCACATGTAAGTTGCACTCAGCGGGCTGATCAAAGATAAACTCCATGTGGAGTTCCTGGATGCGCCTCATGATCTGAGGAAAGTCTCTTGCTAGACTTTCTCTCTCAATACACACATCAGAGAAGTATCATGCTTCCGTGTGCTTTTTCCACAATACGTTGCCTTCCTTGGCCACAACCTTCAATCCAAACTGACGTGTTTGCCCCATGGAACTTCCAGTTTAGGAGGGACATTTTCCCCACTTCTAACTCATTTCCTTTGACTTGAAGTTGCTACCTCCTTCCCGGGTATGTGAGTACTTGACATGATCACCTGTAATTTCAATACATACCATCCTAATTGAGTCCACTATACTCCATAATACACTATAAAAGGTATGGGTGATGCACGTACACCACCCCTACATTTATTCGTGTGCACTACCCATGCTGAATTAGTATGTACTCAGACTTCCCTAACTTTATACACAATATAAACACAATGGGAAGCAAACACTCATTAATTGGACTTATAGAATCCGTACCCACACGTAATTCCTCACAAAGTGCTACTCAGACTTCACACTTACATACTCACTTCACATTAAGAACATCATAAGAATTAACAAAGCATGCCCCAAGAACACAACAAACAACGGATCAACCATCCCAATAACAATTTGTCAACCCACACTCATACTTAACACCTTATTCCCCAAACTCTTTCTACTCAAGAATTCAAAACATATGCCTTTATTTTTTGCAATCTATGCCAAATCCCAAACCCACGAACTTCCTACATAGGCAAATCACAATATGAAAACGTAAGTCCCCATAGACCTAGAAAAAATACACTTTCACACAATACACATTCAATCAAACATATAATCCAAATCACCCCAAGACAACTGCAAAACACCCGTTGCACTGGCAATCTCGACCTACAAAGTGTTCCTATTCAAGACTTCAGAATCACTTCGTCGTATCACCCAAAAAATTGCAAAGAGTCATGAGAGACATACCTTAGTTTTTTAGTGCACAAAGATGTAGAAGCAGGGAAAGCATGACCCAACTCTGCGTTACGGAATGGACACTGCTTGAGCGTAAAATTGAGAGAAGAAATTGGGTGAATATTAGGGGAATTTGGGAGAGGAACCGTGAATGTGGGGGGTGAAAGAATGGGGAATTTTGGATTAATTTAGGGGTTAAAAAAAGGAATGGGTCGGTCATCTTAAAGGGTAGACATGTGAAACCCGTCTATTTATTGAAATTCAATTTTTTACCAGTATCGCGATGCGGATCCAGTATGGAGTCCTCTATTTTGCATAGGAAAATTAATTCGCAGCAAAATCAAAATTTTGAACTGGATCAACGATGTGCCTCCCTTGTTTTTGATGAGAGATTCTTATCGAAATAAAAAATAATAACATACCTCCACGACGTGTGTTCATTACGGAGTGATCTGCCTCGCCCTAGAAAATTAATTCTTGGTGAGGTGAAATATTGACCTTGCTCCACGACGCGGCCTCAATACGCGGCCCTCTTTCCTGTACATTTTAAGATCAATATCCATCAAACATAAACTTGATTGGTTGCCTCTCATCCAATGCCTTAGTTTTCGTCGTGCATGACTCATTTTTTCCCGTGAAATATCATTTTTTTTAATTTTATATCCTAGTTATTACAATGAATAATGGAAAACTACGAACTAATTCCTACAAATGAAATTACGAAAAGAAAAATAAAATTCCTATCTACTACATGTGGTCACAGGTTGCCTCTTGTGTAGCATTTTATTTAACATCGCGACACGACCCTGATCATGACTCATTCGTCATTCAACTCCAGCATTTCTTGCTCGCGATACACATCAGTCCCGAAGTAATACTTTACTCTTTGTCCATTCACAAAAAAAAATGGAACTCTTGTCCTTATTCTTTAGCTCCACAACCCCATGCTGAGTCATTCCCATCTCCTCAAATGATCCATTCCACTTCGATCAAAGTTTTCCGGGGAACAACTTCAATCTTGAATTGAACAACAACACCAATTGGCCCGGCCTAAAGGTACATGGTATAATATGATTGTCATGCCACTTCTTTGTCTTCTCTTATATAACTTGGCATTTTCATAGGCGTGGAGCCTAAATTTCTCTAACTCATGCAGTTGAACTATTCTCTTTTTGCCAGCCAATTCAGGTTCAAGATTCAACTTTTTTATGGCCCAGTATGCTTGGTGTTCCAATTCCACTAGGAGATGCCATGCTTTTCCAAACACCATGCAATGGGAGAAGTCCCTATTGGTGTCCTATATGCAATTCTATATGCCCACAATGCATCATCTAACTTGTCAATCCAATTCTTTCGTTGTGCATTCACAGTCTTCTGTAAGATTTGCTTAACCTCTCAATTTGACACCTCCACTTGACTGCTAGTTTGAGGATGATAGGCTGTAGCTACCTTGTGTCACACTGAATAATTTATGCAATGCTTACCTCCATCACTGATCATGACTCTTGGAGTTCCGAACCTGGTAAATATGTGTTTTGTGATGAACTTCACCATAACCTTCACATCATTAGTAGGTAATGAAACAACCTCAACCCACTTAGATAAATTATCCACTGCCACGAGAATGTATTGATTCCCATTGGAAGCTGGAAATGATGCCATGAAGTCTATCCTCCATATATCAAATATCTCGACCTCTAGAATGTTGCTCAATGGCATCTCATGCCGTCTTGACATGGTGCCCATTCTATGACACTAATCACACCCCTTCACAAAAGGTGCAACATTTTAAAATAAAATAGGCCAAAAGAAACCATACTGCAATACCTTATGGGCCATACACTCTCCTCCGTGATGCCCTCCGTATTGGTGAAGAGTGACAACTTTCTAATACTTGCATCACCTCATTTTCAGCTATACATCTTCACACTACTTGGTCAGGCCCTTGCTCGAATAAGAAAGGCTCATCCTATATATAGAACCTTGCATTATGTCTCAACTTTTGTTTCTTGTGTGTGGAATCACCAGGTGGAAACAATCCACTTACCAGAAGGTTCACAATATCAGCATACCAAGGCACTTGTGCAATGTCCAAGGCTAACAATTGCTCATCAGGCGAATCTGCCCTTCATTCTTCACATGAGATGAATTCTCCAATCTTGACAAATGATCAACTATTTGGTTCTCAGTCCCCTTCTTATCCTTAATTTCTAGATCGAACACTAGAAGTAGCAAAATCCATCTGATTAACCTCGGTTTTGCATCCTTCTTGTTGAATAAGTACCTGATAGCAGCATGGTCAATGTAAACAATAACCTTGGTACCTACCAAGTAAGATCTAAACTTGTCGAAGGCAAACACTAGCGCAAGCATCTCTTTATCTATGACTGTGTAGTTAGATTGTGCTGCATCAAGAATCTTGCTGTCATAATAAATAGAATGAAACATCTTCTCCTTTCTTTGGCCCGACACTGCACCCACTGCTATATCACTAGCATCACATATAAGTTCAAAGGGTAGCTCCCAATTAGGAGCAATTAAGATCATAACTGCAATCAAGTTCTTCTTTAGTAGCTCAAACGCCTGCAAGCAATTGTCATCAAACACAAATTTCACCTCCTTCTCCAATAAACTACACATGGGTCTTGCAATCTTGGAGAAGTCCTTGATGAATCTTTTATAGAATCCAACAAGCCCAAGGAAACTTCTGACTCCTTTCACTGTGATATGAGGTGGTAACTTTTCAATTACCTCCACCTTAGCTTTATCCACTTCCAACCCGCTTCTTGAGATTTTGTGACCTAGTACAGTCCCTTATCGAATAAGGAAATGACACTTCTCCCAAGTAAATACAAGACTTATTTCCTCACATCGTGCAAGGACCCTGTAAGGATTACACAAACAAAGGTCAAAAGACTCACCAAATACCGAGAAGTAATCAAGATTATTTCCACAAAATCCTCCATCATATCATCAAAGATTGCCATCATACATCTATGAAATGTGGCTGGTGCATCACAAAGTCCTAAGGGCATATGCTTGAACGCATATGTGCCATATGGACAAGTAAAGGTTGTCTTCTCTTGATCCTCTAGTGAAATGAAAATCTGATTATAACCTGAGTAGCCATCCAAAAAGCAATAATACTCTTGCCCTGTCATCCTATCTAACATCTGATCAATGAAAGGTACATGGTAATGATCTTTTCTAGTGGCCTCATTCATCTTGCGATAATCCATATAAATACGCCATTTAATTACTGTCCTTGCAGGGATTAGTTCATTCTTATCATTGGTTACCACAGTCATACCTCCTTTCTTAGGTACACATTGCACTGGACTTACCCATTTGCTATCTGATATAGGGTATACTATCCCGACATCTAACCACTTAATTACTTCCTTCCTTACCACAACCTTCATGAATGGATTCAGTCGGCGTTGGTGTTGTGCACTAGGTTTGTGACCTTCATCCATGTATATTTTATGCATACAGAATGCCGGATTGATCCCATGAATGTCAGACATCTGCCTGCCTAAGGCTTTCTTTCTTCTCTTCAATATAGTCAATACTGCTTCAACCTATAATTCAGACAAATCTACGGACAGAATCATAGGTAAGGTCTTATCTTTTCCCAAAAATGCATACCTAAAGTGAGATGGTAATGTCTTCGGTTCAAGCATGGGTGCTTTTTTAATTGAAGGCTTGGGTGGAGGACCCAACACCCTATTGAATGGCTCCCAATGATCTCTTGAGATGCCCACACTAGAAACCTCCATTAAATGCACCATTTCTTGTGCTTCAGTATCACCATAGATATCATGGACCATTAACACACGCTCTAGTGGATTCTTGGATGCGAGGTAATGAGCTTCTGCCGCAAGATCTGTCACTGTTATGGACGACAACTCTTCATACACAATCGATAGATTCAGAGCTTTATACACATCAAATACTTCCACTATATCATGATCCCTCATGGTCAGTTGACCAGCTGCTACATCTATTATAGCACGTCCAACGGCCAAGAAAGGTCTCCCAAGAATGAACGACACATGAGGATCTAACTCGAAATTAAGCACCACAAAATCAATAGAAAATATCAATGATCCCACTTGGACCAAGACATCCTCCACAACATCTTCCGGACTAGCTACTGAAAGGTCTGGAAACTGCAAGATAATGGTTGTGGGTTTAGGAATACCCAACCTAGTTTCTTGTACAGAGATGTTGACATCGGATTAATACTCGCTCCTAGATCACAGAACTCTCGGGAATGAATGCTTTGCCCTAGTGTGATTTGAACAGTAAAACTACCCGGATCTTTGAGTTTGGTGGGAAACTTATTTTCTATTCTGGAGCTGCAATCTTCAGTGAGTGGTACAGTTTCATACTCCTTCAATCTCATCTTGTTTTCTACGATCTCCTTCTCATACTTGGCATACCTTGGTATTACCTGCAAAACATAAACAAGAGGCATATTAATGTGAACTTGTTTCAAGAGAGAAAGAAACTTACTGAAGATTTCATCCTCATTTTGGTTTTTAAACTTTTGAGGAAATGGCAGAGGTGGTTTAACTATTGGTGCACTATTTCCTCTTGTGTATCTTGTCCACTCTCGTTGTTCTTCCTCTGTCCAACTAAAGGTTCACTATTTCTCTTTTTTGGCGCCTATTCCTCCAATTGTAACCCACTATGAGTACCCACCACATTTACTTGCTGAGGATTAGGATTAGTATTACCCGATAAACCTCTTGGGCACTAGCAAATTTCCCAAATTGTTTCTCTTGATTCTGAGTTGCTAACTGGTTATGTCTCGAACCAACTGCTAGTTGCTCCATGTTTGCATTTGTTTTAGCATGATCAACCATGATCTTTTCAACATCTCTTCAGTGCTCATGTTACCTTAGTGGTTATTATGATTATGCCGCTGATTCTGTTGTTGATAACCTTAAGCTTTACCCTGAGGTCTATATTGGTTCTGGCCTTGCACCTGATTCTGATTTCCTCCCTAAGAAAAAATTGGATGATTCTACCAACTAGAATTGTAGGAGTTACCATAATTTTGGTGACCTCCCCCTTGTTGTGCATTCCTAACAAAGTTGACAAAATTCAGGTTTGCTCCACACATCTCTGCAGTGTGATCACCACCCCCACAGATCTCACACCATGTTATCAACTGTTGTACCACATTTGCCTGTGCTAGTTGTTGTCCTAATGATAGATTGTTGAAGTAGGTATTCATCATATTAGGTATCGTAACAATTTGTGCAGTTAAAGCTGTAAATGTATCCACTTCTAGAATCTCAGCTGTCTTTTACACTACCGGCTTGGCTCCTCCTCCATTCCACTTGAGGTTACCTTGTGAATTCTATTCAACAGAGTGAACAATTCAACATAAGTTCCCTACCCGGGATCTCTATATGCACAGACTTGGCATTATAATTAAGCATAGCATAATAGGGGGACAACCAAGCCATGCCTAAGATTATATCAAAGTCAGCCCGATCCAAAATAACCAAATCAGCCCAAGTCTGAAAACCCATAAACATAACAGGACAAGCACGATATACATGGGTGACTATGACAGACTCTCCAACTGAGGTAGAAACTGGATGGATGCATCAAGTACATCACAACTCGCATCAAATCCCAAGGCAAACTAAACTGACACATATGAATAAGTATAACCCGGATCAAACAAAATAGTAGCCATCCGGTCACAGACAAGAATAGTACCTTTGATCACTGCATCAGATATCTCCGCCTCGGTCTTACCCAGAAAGGCATAACACTAAGCCCTGTCATCTTGACGGAAAACTTCCTTGCGTGGCTAAACTGCTCCTTTACCTGCATTACCATTTCCCTGGCCTCCGGGACCTCGCTGATTCCCTCCTTCCCCACTTTGTGGACGTCCTCTACCAGTATTACCATTGCTCGCGGGTACCACTGCCCTAGTCTGCTGCTGCACGGGGTCAGACATGCGCGGATGGGGACAATCTCTTCTCATATGCCCATGTTCTCCATAATTGTAACAAGTGCGGTCAAAAGACAGCCTGCCGCCAGTCGAAGGTGCGGCTCCCTGGCTATCCTGAATAAAATTCAGCTGTGGAGTTCCCGAGTAACTACCTGTAGAAGCAGGCATGGCTGACTGAATTGGCTGGGCTGCAAGTGTCGGCCTACCTGAACCTTTGGAGTAGGAACCCTGAAAGTTTCCTGTTCTTTTGGCTTTCTTAGCCAAAGCCTTAGCCTTACCATCACGTCAAATTCCTTCCACTTTCTTCACAAAGTCGGTCACCTCATCAAAACTTTTTCCTGCGGAGGTCATGTGAACAGACAATACTTGTAGTTCGGAGTTCAATCCGTTGACAAATAGATGAATCCTCTCCTCCTATGTAGTCACCAATTGTGTAGCATATATAGACAAGACATTAAACTTTGCCTCATAAGCAGCTACAATCATACCACCGTACTCCAAGTCCATGAGCTCATCCTTCTTGCGATCCCGTAAAGTCTGAGGCACATACTATTCAAAAAATAGAGCATGGAACTGCGTCCAAGTGACTGGGGGCTAGGCTGGCGATCTGCATTCCACATAGGCCCTTCACCACTGCTTAGCCTCACCCTGAAGTAGGACGATCACAAACTCTACCCCATGTTGGTGTACTATACCTAACTTTTGAAGCCTATCATAGCAATCCAAAATAAACTCAAAGGCGTCCTTGCTCTCAGAACCATGGAACACAAGCGACTTCACCTTCAGAAACTTAGTCAGCATCTCATGCTCATTACTAGTTATCATAGGACCCGATAGGGGATGGAAAAATGAATCCGTGCCTACAACTCCACCCACCTTGGGAACACTAACAACAATGGGGGGTGACTGGAGGTTGAGTCGCTTGCACTGTGGAAAGGACTCTGGGCGGACCAATCCCTTTAGAAAAGATATGATCTGTTAAGCCTACACTAGGTCTAAGGGAGGAATACATGTAGCCTCTGCTTGTGTATCCTCCTCTAGTTCAACATCCTCCTTGTCTTCGATTTACACATTCTCTTCTACCTCTTCATGATGTACAGGATGGGCCTCTTCTCTGGGAGCATTCTCAACTGGAGCTCCACCCCTAGCGGGTGCTACCCTTCCTCGGCCTCTACCCTTTCCTCTACCTCTTCCCATGCCTCGATTGTGGCCTCTTACTGCGGACCCCTCGGCTAGCTCATTAATGGGAGATACAGACCTGACGCAGTTGTATATCGTGTTAACCATTTTCGGACAGAAGAGTGAAGGAGATTTGATACCAATTTGGATCACCAGATACCAATTGGAATTAAGTCATAGCACGAAAGGAGAAGAAACAAAAAGATTTTCTAAAGTCATGTAGCCTCTCGAAGAAAAATAAAGACGTCTCCGTACTGTTCCTTAAGACTTTACAAAACCCAATTTGGTACAATTAAATCAACGAACCTAGGGCTCTGATACCAACTTTGTCACAACCCAAGCCGCCGTGATTGGCACCCACACTAACTCTCTGGTGGGAGAACCACTACTAGAACCCAACTAAGCAACTTACCAAAAACTAAAACATTTAAAAATATGGAAGCAGGTTTAAATGCAGAATTTATATGGAGTTCCCATAAATTCCAAAGGTTTAAATAAACAACAAGACTAATGCGAAAATTCACCCCTAGAACCTAAAGTCATTGTACCAAAACTACTAACCAACAAATCTAAGGAAAAAGGGGTACAACCCCAAAACTAAACATATGAATAAATCTAATTAGAAAGTCTGAGTCCGTAAAGAATGGACTAAACAATAGAGGACCCATGGTAGCCTCAAAGAACTGGCTCACCCTTGAATTCGGTCTCGATCAGTGATCTCCTAACTGAGGTCTATCAGTGTCCCCTAAATATGGCCTGTACTCAACAAAGAACGAGAAAGTGCAGTATCACTACACAAACCACAATGTATTGGTAGGATCACACGGCTATTCAAATAAGCGAACCATAGGAAAGCAATTACAACATAATAAAAACACATATACAAAATACATAGATAAGTTATCATTTCAAGAGTAACATACAATCCCATTATCAACAACAATAAACATTAATGTAATAATTACAATGGTCCTCTCATAGAACCTACACCCAAACTGTTAGTGTGTCAGAACGTGACACCCGATCCAATATCTGTGTCAGAACGTGATACCCGATCTAATATCTGTGTCAGAACGTGATACCCGATCTAATATATGTGTCGTAACGTGACACTCGATCCAATATATGTGTCAGAACGTGACACCCAATCCAATCAGCACAACAACAATCACAATCACACCAGTAATGAACAATGCTCATAGTCATGCAATCAATTAATGGGTTCATGGCATGTAATTGTTCATATATATACTTATTGAATTAGATTTGATTCACATTTCACATACACGCATGCATACAATGAAGCAATTAACTAGCGTATATCACACAAACATGGAATCAAACCACCATCTACCTTGAAACCAAGCTTGAATCCTCCTAAGAAACTTGAGCCTTCCCTTTCTAGATTCTTTCAGCTTGTTCTTGATCTAAAAACAATCAATAAACAAGGCCTAATTACCCCGATTATAATGGTAATTATCAATCCTAGACCAAACCCAAGATCTTAATGTTCAATTAGGGCTTTTCCCACCATTATCTTCAGGCCAAAACCCTCCCCCAACGATAATCACCCAAGATTCTAAGTTCTACTGATCGAATAACGGATTAGGAAAGTAATAATCTTACCTTTATCGCTAGAAATTGAGGAAAATTGTCAAGAAATCACCCTGGGTCATCCCTTATCTCTCAAGAATGAAGTTTTGTAGAAAATAATGTTTTTGGGATTTTCCCCTACTTAAGTCGCGACTGTCCCGCCGCAGCGGCCCCCAACCCGCTACACTGCCCCCGCCCTGGCAGAATTAATCCCACCTTGGCGGCTTGCACAGAGACATAAATTTGGAATTTGAGTTCCAAGATCCCATTTCGGAACACTCCTTCAAACCATGACGTTCTAAAACTATCATTTCACACTAAGATCAGTTTGGGAGTTTTACTTACCCGAATTCGATTCCGTAAAGTTGTACAAGTTCGTTAACATCTTGGCTATTTGATCATGTGATCAAATTCATAATTAAATCCCCCATTCATTACCAGATTTACGTAGACCTCACCTAACTCAGATTCCGTCCAAGTCTGGCATAGGCTAGAAATTTCCAAGTCACTACTCAAAAGTTTTCTGGCCCAAATTCTTTCCCCATTAGTTTTTCGATAACGACGGGAACAACTCATTACATATATATGTACCAATGTAGAGAAATAAACACTCTGAAGAAGATGGTAAAAAATATATATCATGTCGAGGGATCAATATGTGAAGCTTATATCATTGAAGAAATTTCAACTTCAGTTCCCATTATTTCCAGCCTAATGTGTAAAGTTACTCGAAATAATGATGGAGGTGAAGTTGATGCACCCGATGGTTGTCTATCCATCCTTTTGCATCCAGGACATCTAAGTGGGGAGATGAATGGTCATTATTTATATGATAAGGAGTGGGATGCAGCAACAATATATGTTTTGTTGAATTGTGAGGAAATTCGTCATTCATCCCATAAGTTCATAGATTTTACCTATATAATATATATGCCATGTATGAATGGATAATTTTTTAAAAATAAATTGTTACTTCTGTAGTATTTGTGAAGCTGAATTGAAAAGAATTTAGAAAATATTAGTCTCGAGGAAATTGATAAAGAGACGGATAGTTGATTCGCCAACTGGTTCGAAGCTTACGTGAGTAAAATATTATAGTACGAAGAAGTTCTTATTTTTATCTACATCAAGTTATAATTTATACATAACTATACTGATCATCGGTCTATTTTTTGTATTTTTTAGGTTCTCAATCCAGCTAACAGCATAAGTGATAAGCGGTTAAAAGACTTGGCTTCTGGTCCTTATAAGTGGGTGCAGACATGGCCTCAATATTTTACAAATGGCTATGTATTGGCTGAACAAGCGCAACAAGTCTATTTTGTAAAATATCCTAGTAAAAAGAAAGATAGTATTGACTGTGGGCAGTATGTAAAATAAAAGTTAGAAATCAAATTGATTCCCCAAATATCATACTAAGAAGATGACAATTTACCCCTATACTCCCAAATATCACTAATGATGTTGATAGCTTACATCATGAAAATGGTGAATTGGAAATACATGAATCTGAAAATGAGACTGATGAAATTGATCGAGAGCATAATATTAGTGCTATTGAAAGTAATAAAGAGATAGAAGAATATGATTTTTAACTCTTTGAAGATGAAGGAGACGAACAAAGTGATGAAAACTTTGGAACTTATGAGAGTGAATAATAATGACTTTTTATTGTAATTTATTTTCTAGAGTGTTTTCTTTTATTACTATTGCTACTTTTTTCTGCTGCTTGATCATCTATGAAAACCTAAGTATTTTTTTTCAAAGTTGATTCATCAATTTGTTAAAATGGTTATTTAGCACTCTTTTAAATGCATTTATTTTCTAGTGATGCCATCTACTAAGAGTGACTTTGTTGAGTGAAGGTTCTTGATGTTGCCTAGCTAGCAGCCATCAATTAATGTTTTTATCATGCTTTTTAGTGCAATATTTTACTGCTGGAAACTTTCTCATATTCAGTTAGTCATATATAGGTACTTTTCCCTAAACTAGTTGAGTTAGTGAAATTACCTTAGTATGTTTCCAGTAATTTATTATTGTTTTATATATGAAATTTATGGAAGGAGTAGAGGAAGAGTTGGAGATTTTTAATGATATGCATATGAAGAAGTGTGGATGAAATGTAGTCTCCATAGTAGCAAATGTTTGCAGAATACTATAGTAGAGTCTTAATCTCACCATTTTTATGTGTCAAGAATTTGATGTAACACTTCGATCGTGCAGGAATATAGTTCTTTTTTATCGAATAAAAGCAAACTCTACCCTTGCTACAACAACTGTCATGACCCATACCGTCGTGATTGGACCCCACACTAACCCTCCGGTAGGAGAACCGTTAATACTAATTAGCTAACCCAAGAACTTCACCCCTCGCTGCTGCGTTCTTTTAAGCGATCGATTAAAGCAACAAATGTAGTTGAATGGAACAACATGCGGGTTACATGTTCTACTGTGCCGAGATGTGAGGTGCAGGTGGTGATGATCACCATGGGGTATGCGCTAAAGCCATTGACAGGCACTCCAGAAACTTAATCAATTACTAGGCATTTAAAGATATAGAAGCAGGTTTAAATGCAAGAGTCAAATAGAGTTCCCATAAACTCTCAAAATATCTAACAACGACTAACAAAACAATCCAGAAATAATTCCCTAGAACCTAAAAGTCAGTGTACCAAAACTTCTAAAAAAGAACCATAGTCTAAAGAAATGGGTACAACCCAAACAAAACAAGAAAAATCTAAGGAACTAGTCTAAGTCCGAAGAAATGGACCAATCAAAAGGAGAACTCAAGGCAACCCGGAAGAACTGGCTCACCCTTGAATTCGATGACCATCACTGATCTTCTAAATGAGCTCTGTCAATAGCCGCTTCAAGATGCCTTGTACTCAACAAAGAAAGAGCAAGTGCAGTATTAGTACACAACCACAGTGTACTAGTAGGATCACACGACTATACCACTAAGTGCAATATAAGTAAGTAATTACAACATCATAAACATGCATATACCGAACATATACAATATCAATATCATTTCAGGTCAATGTACAATTCCACATTCTCAACCATAAGTGTATGTATAACAAGTCATTGGTCCTCTCAAGGAACCCATACCCAAACAGTTAGTGTACCCATTCGCGGTACCCCTTCCAAGTTAGTGTGTCAGATCATGACACCTGTTCTAATATTTATGTCGTTACGTGACATCTGATCCCAGTTAATGTGTCGAAGTGTGACACCCACTCCATTCAACATACCACAATCACAATCACAATGTGCGTTCTCACAATCATACAATTAAGAGGTGATTCATGGCATATAGTTATTCGTTTATACTCATTTACGATTAGTGTGATCAATAATACAACATTCACATACATACATGCAATACAAAGAAGTAAGTACAAACACATACCACACAACTTGAAATCACAATCATCGCATACCTAGAACAAGGCTTGAATCCCCTAAGAAACTTGAATATTCCCTTTCCAGATTCTTTCCGGTTGTTCTTGGTCTACAAACAATCATAATAATGCAAGGATCAATAAATATGACCTAATTACCCAGATTATAATCAATAACATCAACCCTAGGTAAAACCCTTGATCCTCATACCCAGATTAGGGCTTTTCCCACCATAACTCCTATATCAAAACCCTCTCCCATCGATAATTACCCAAGAAACTAAGTTCAATGGATTGAAAAATGGGTTTGGGGAGTGAAAACCTTACCTTTAGCCTCAAGAATGGTGAAAAATTGTCAAGAAAACACCTGGGGTCGTTCCTTAGCTCTCAAGGTCGAAACTTGTAGAATAAACATTTTTGGGGTTTATTTCTGACTTAAGTCGCGTTTGTCCCGCCACAACGGTCCTCAGCCCACTGCAGCGGCCTCTCCCTGGTGGCACAAATCCCGTCATAGCAGCTTGCACTGAACAAAGAGCTAATTAAAGAATTTCCAAACCCCCAATTCACAACACACCTTCATCCCATGACACTCAGAAAATACCCGTTCACGCTAAGATCATTTTCAGGAGTTCCACTCGACCGAATTCAATTCCATAAAGTCGTACGGGTTTCTTAACGTCTTAGCTACCGACTCATATGATAAAATTCATAATTTGATCTACCATTTGTTACCAGATTTCCCTAGACCTCACTAAATCTGATTTCGTCCAAATCTCGACTAGGTTGGGAAACTTCCAAATACTTCCAAAAAGTTTTTCGGTCCAAAATGTTTCCCCGTTGGCTTTTCTATAACGACGGGAACCGGTCGTTACAATAGATACCAATTTACCCATCACTCGTCCCTGAGTGACAACTAGGAAAAATAGGCTAAAGCAAGAGTGGAGTAGTACCTGAATCATCAAACAAATGGGGATACTTATCTCGCATGTCCTTCTTGGTCTCCCAAGTGACTTCCTCAACTAGACGATGCTTCCATTGGACTTTCATAGACCTAATCTCTTTGGTCCTCAGCTTTCGGATATCATGATCAAGAATTGCAATCGGTTATTCTTTGTACTGAATGTCTTTGTCTAACACCACTGAGTCCCATCTTATGATGTAATCCCCGTCACCATGATATCTCTTCAACATGGACACATGAAATACCGGATGAACTCCCGATAAATTAGGAGGTAAAGCCAATCTATAAGCAATCGGTCACACCCGGTCAAGGATTTCAAATGGTCCAATGTATCGGGGACTAAGCTTGCCCTTCTTGCCAAATCTCATCACCCCTTTCATAAGTGATACCTTAAGAAGAACATTTTCACCTGTCTGAAATGCCATGTCCCTTACCTTATGATCTGCATACTTCTTTTGTCTACTTTGTGCTGCCAAAAGCTTAGCTTGAATACTCCACACTTTATCTTGAGCATCCTTCACTAAATCGACCCCCAAAAGTTTCACATCTCCAGCCTCAAACCATCATGTGGGTGATCTACACCCCCTACCATACAATGCTTGAAATGGCGCCATATCAATGCTGGAGTGGTAACTATTATTATACGAGAACTCATATAAAAGTAGGAACTTATCCTAATGTCCTCCAAAGTCAATCACACATGCCCTCAACATGTCTTCTAACACTTTGTATCGTCCTCTCCAACTGTCCATCCTTCTGCGGATGGAAGGTTGTGCTAAAAGTGAGTTGAGTACCCAATTCTTCATGTAATTTTCCCCAAAATTTGTACGTGAAATGCGTACCATGGTCTGAGATGATATAGAGGGGCACGCGGTGCAGCCTTAATATCTCTTTTACATATACCTTAGCCAATTGTTGAGCATTATAGTCTATTCTGACTGGAATAAAATAGGCTGACTTAGTAAATATGTTAACAACTACCCAAATAGCATCATACTTTCCCAATGTCTCGAGAAGACCAACCACGAAATCCATGGCTATCCCTTCCCACTTCCATTCCAGAATTGACATTCTCTGAAGCAAACCTGTAGGCCTTTGATGCTCATATTTTACTTGTTGGCAATTTTGGCACTTAGCCACAAACTCTGCTATATCTTTCTTCATTCCCGACCACCAATAGAGTCGCTTCAAGTTTCGGTACATCTTAGTCACACCCGGATGAATGTAATACCTCGAACCATAAGATTCTGAATCAAGTCGCCCACTCTAGAAACATAAATCCTCTCTTTAAAACTGAGCGCACCTTCCGAATCAAGAGTGGTCTCTTGTGCCTTACCAATCATAGTCTTCTTTCTATGCTCATTCAAAATTTCATCCTCAAACTGTTTGGCCTTAATCTTCTCAATGAACGTTTCCCCTACCTCAATGCTAGCTAACACCCCACCTTTTTCTGAGATGCCTAACTGCATGAACTTAGACTCCAAATGTTGAATTTCTTTAGCCAAAGGTCGCTTTGGATACACCCAAGAAAGCTAGATTACCCATACTCACAGCTTTTCAGCTTAGTGCGTCCGCCACTATATTAGCCTTACCGTGATGATACTGGATGGTCACATCATAATCCTTGAGTAGCTCCATCCACCTTCGATGTCTCAAATTCAAATCTTTTTGAGTGAATACATGTTGTAGGCTACGATGATCGGTAAACATCTCACACTTGACAGCATAAAGGTAATGTCACCAGATCTTAAGAGAAAATACTACCACTCCCAACTCTAAATCATGTGTTGGATAATTCCTCTCATGCACCTTCAACTGCCGCGATGCATAGGCGATGACATTCTTATCCTTCATCAACATCGTGCCCAAGCCAGAATGTGAAGCATCACAATAAACAACAAAATCTTTACCTTCCACCTGTAGTGCAAGAATTGGTGCGGTGGTCAAGAGAGTCTTGAGCTTTTGAAAGCACTCCTCACATTTTCATTCTATTCAAAAGGTACCTCCTTTTTGGTTAATTTGTCAAATGTGTGGCAATAGAAACAAAGTTTTTCACAAACCGGCGATAGTAGCTAGCGAGCCCACAAAACTCCTAATT
Source organism: Solanum chiquidenum (assembly GCA_029582725.1). NCBI lineage: Eukaryota > Viridiplantae > Streptophyta > Magnoliopsida > Solanales > Solanaceae > Solanum > Solanum chiquidenum. The sequence continues at coordinate 37,827 of JAJOOS010010191.1, read as the reverse complement.
TCAGTCACAGAACTTGGTCAGATCCAATTCTTAGCCGCTTCAATCTTTTGGGGATCTACCATTACCCCTTCCTTTGAAACTACATGCCCTAAAGAGGCAACCGAAGTTAACCAGAATTCTCACTTAGAAAATTTTACATACATTTTTGTTTCCCAAGAACAACCAGAACCATACGAAGATGGTTGGCATGCTCTTCCTCACTTTTTGAATAAACCAAAATGTCATCAATGAACACTATAAAAAAGAATCAAGAAGGGGCTTGAACACACCATTCATCAAACTTTTGAAAGTTGCGGGCTCATTTGTCAACCCAAACGACATTACTAAGAACTCATAATGCCCATAACGGGTCCTAAATGCCATTTTTGGTATATCCTCGGGTCTAATCTTTAACTGATGGTAACCAGACCTTAGATCCATCTTAGAAAAAATGGATGTGCCCTGTAATTACTCAAAAAAATCATCTATCTGAGGTAGTGGATACTTGTTCCGAATGGTGACCCTATTCAATTGGTGATAGTCTATGCACATTCTCATACTACCATCCTTTTTCTAAGCAAACAAGACAGGAGCACCCCATGGGGAAACACTAAGATGGATGAATCCTTTATCAAGAAGTTCTTGGATATGAGCCTTAAGCTCTCTTAATTCTGCCGGAGCCATACGATTTGGAGGGATGGAAATGGAATGATTACCATGCTCTAAATCAATGCAGAAATCTATATCTCTATCCGGAGGCATACCAGACAGATTAGTAGGAAACACTTCTCTAAATTCTGACACCACAGGGATAAACTCAATAGAGGGAGACTCAACCTCAAGATCCCGAATATGAGCCAAATAAGCCAAACAACCCTGCCCCACCAATTTCCTAACCCGAATGGATGATATGATCTTATCTATCTTAGGCTTGTACACCCTTTCCCACTCTAATTTTTTCCTATCGGGGATCTCTAGAGTCACAGACTTACTGTTACAATTCAACACGACATAATAGAGGGACAACCAAGTCATGCCAAAGATTATATCAAAGTTAGTCATATCCAAAATAACCAAATCAGTCCAAGTATGGAAACCATAAACAAGATAGGACAAGTACGATAGACATGGGTGACTATGACAAACTCTCCAACAGGGGTATAAACAAGGATGGTGATATCAAATATATCACAAATCATATCAAATTTTGAGGCAAAACGCACAGACACATAGGGATAAGTAGAACCCGGATCAAATAACACATTAGCCATCTGGTCACATACAAGAATAGTACATGTGATCACTGTGTCCGACGCCTTCGCCTTGGTCTTGCCCGGAAAGGCATAAAACTGAGCAATGTCATCATGACGGGCGACTTCCCTGCATGGCTGCATTGTTCCTCTGCCTATGTTACTATTTCCCCGACCTCCATAGCCTCGCTGATTCCCTCCTCGCCTACCTTGTGGACACCCTCGACCATTATTACCATTTCCTGTGGGTACCACTACTCTAGTATGCTGCCACACAGAATCTGCCATGCACGGGTGGGGACAATCTCTCCTCATATGCCTAGGTTCTCTACAGTTATAACAAGTACGATCAAAAGATGGCTTGCTGCCCACCGTACGTGTGGCTCCCTTGCTATCCCGAATCAAATTTTGAGGTAGAGCTCTCGAATAATTAACTATAGAAGTGGGCAGGGTAGACTGAATTGACCGGGCTGCAAGTGTTGGCCTACCTGAACCTCTGGAGTATGAACCTTGAAAGTTACCTGAATTCTTGGATTTCTTAGCCAATGCCTTGGCCTGACCGTCTCGCCTCACCCCCTCCACTTTTTTCACAAATATGTTACTTCATTGAAGCATTTTCCTATAGAGGTCATATGAACAGAAAATACCTGCAACTCAGCAAATAGATGGATCCTCTCTTCCTCAATAGTCACCAATTGCACATCATATCTAGACAAAGCATGGAACTTGGCCTCATAAGCAGCCACAGTCATACCACTTTGCTCCAAAGCCATGAACTCATCCTTCTTGCGATCTCTCAAGGTCCGGGGCACATACTTCTCCAAGAACAGAGCATGGAATTGGGTCCAAGTGACTGGGGGTAAAGTTGAAGATCTGTATTCCACATAAGCTCTTCACCACTACTTTGCCTCGCCCAGAAGTTGAAAGGCCACAAACTCTACTCCATGCTGATGGACAATTCCCAACTTATGAAGCCTCTCATAAAAATCTAGGATGAATTTATAGGCATCATCACTATCGGAACCATGGAACACAGGCGATTTCAATTTTAAGAACTTAGTCAACATCTCATGCTCATTACTAGTCATAACAGGACCCACCAAAGGATGGAAGAAAGCATCAGTACCTACGGTTCCACCCACCTTGGGGACAGTGATAGAAATAGGGGGATTGGCGGGAGTTTGAGTTGCTTGAACAGAGGGAAGCACTCCAGGACCGACCAATCCATTCAGAAACAACATAATCTATTGAGTTAACACTGGGTCTAAGGGAGGGATACCTAAAGTCTCAGCCTGCACCTCTTCCTTTTGTCCAACATCCTTCTCATTCTTTACCTCGACATTCTCCTTTATTTCTTCATGATGCGCATGAGGATTGTTATTTCTGGGAGCATTCTCAATATGAGCTTCATCCCTAGTGGGTGCTACTCTTCCACGGCCTCTACCCCTTTCTCTTCCTCTATCCCTACCTCGACCTCGACCTCGACCTCTTGTTGCGGATTCCTCATCTGGTGCATTGACGGGAGCTACGGGCCTGACGTCATTGAACCTAGTGTTAACCATCTGTGGACAGAAGAGTGAAGGAGATTAGATACCAATTTGGATCACCAGATACCAATTGGAACCAAGTTATAGCACGAAAGGAGACAAGAAAAAATTGAGAGATTTCCTAAAGTCCTATAGCCTCTCGAAGAAGTACAGACGTCTCCGTACCGTTCTGCAAGACTCTACTAGACTCATTTTGGTACAATGAGATCAACGAACCTAGGGCTCTGATACCAACTTTGTCACGACCCAGACCGTCGTGATTGACACCCACACTAACCCTCCGGTGGGAGAATCATTAATACTAATTAGCTAACCCAAGAACTACACATCTTAATCAATTACTAGACATATAAAGATACAGATGCAAGTTTAAATGCAAGAGTAAAATAGAGTTCCCATAAACTCTCAAAAGATCTAACAACGACTAACAAAAAATGCGGAAATAATTCCCTAGAACCTGGAAGTAAATGTACCAAAACTTTTACCAATGAACCACATTCTAAAGAAATGGGTACAACCCAAACTAAACAAGAAAAATCTAAAGAACTAGTCTAAGTCCGACGAAATGGATAAAACAAAAGGAGAAATCAAGGCAGCCCGAAAGAACTGGCTTACCCTTGAATTCGATGATGATCACTAATATTCTAAACGAGGTCAGTCAACAGCCGTTTGAAGATATGATGTACTCAACGAAGAAATAGCAAGTGCAGTACACAACCACAGTGTACTGGTAGGATCACGCGGCTATCCCACTAAGCGTAATATAACTAGGTAATTACAACACCGTAAACATGCATATATCAAACATATACAATATCAATATCATTTTGGATCAATGTGCAGTTCCACATTCTCAACCATAAGTGTATGTATACCAAGTCATTGGTCCTCTCAAGGAACCCATACCCAAACAGTTAGTGTACCAGATCATGGTACCTGTTCTAAGTTAGTGTGTCAGATCGTTACACCCGTTCTAATATTGATGTCGTTACGTGACATCTGATCCCAGTTAGTGTGTCGGAGCGTGACCCCCGGTCCATTCAACATACAACAATTACAATCACAATGTACAATCTCAAATCATTCAATTAAGAGGTGATTCATGGCATATAGTTATTCGTTCATACTTATTTACGATTAGTGTGATCAATAATGCAACATTCGCATACATACATGCAATACAACGAAGTAAGTACAAACATATACCACACAATATGAAATCACAACCATCACCTACCTCAAACAAGGCTTGAATCCCTTATGAAACTTGATACTTTCCTTTCCAGACTCTTTTCGCTTGTTCTTGGTCTACAAACAATCATAATAATGTGAGGATCAATAAAAAATATCTAATTACTTGGATTATAATCAATAACATCAAGCCTAGGTCAAACTTTTGATCCCCATACACAGATTAGGGCTTTTCCCACCATAACTCCTAGATCAAACCCCTCCCCCATCGATAATTACCCAAGAAACTGAGTTCTATGGATCAAAAATGGATTTGGGGATTGAAAACCTTGCCTTTACCCTCAAGAATGGTGAAAAATTGTCAATAAAACACCTGGGTTCATTTCTTAGCTCTCAAGGTTGAAACTTGAAGAATAAAACGTTTTTGGAATTTATTTCCAACTTAGGTCGCAATTGTCCGCCACAGCTGTCCTCACCCCGCTGCAGCGGCACAAATCTCACTATAGCGGCTTGCATGGAACAGAGAGCTAATTAAAAAAATTCCAAACCCTCATTTCACAACACACCTTTATCCCATAATACTCAGAAAATACCCGTTCACGCTAAGATCAGTTTTGGGATTTTAACTCACCCGAATTCAATTTCGTAAAGTCGTACGGATTTCTTAATGTCTTAGCTACCTACTCATATAATCAAATTCATAATTTTCTCTCCCGTTTGTTACATGATTTCCCTAGACCTCACTGACTCTAATTTCGTCCAAATTTGGACTAGGTTGGGAAACTTTCAAATACTACCAAAACGTTTTTCGGTCCAAAAATGTTTCCTGTTGAATTTTCTATAACGACGAGAAGTGGTTGTTACAACAACGTATACTACGTAATATCATTGCAAGAGTACATTTTTTATTGATTCACCGTCTAAATGGGTGAACCGATCTATCTTATTTGCTTTTGTTATACTAGTAAACATTTAGTGCAAATGAGATTCATTATTTTCTCTACCTTAATCATTTTTACAGCATGAAATGTCACAAATTTTTTAGTGACTGCTTGAGTATTATTCTATAGTTCTTGTTAGATTTTGATCAGGAAATATGACAAGGGGAAGAGGCATTAAACATAGTTGGGGAGGCCGTGGGGGAATAACTAACCAAGGAGGAGGAGGCTGCAAGCTGCCACCAGACACTTCTCAGAAGGATGTTAGTGAATCATCAATTCCTACATCTTAGCAGATTGCTTTGAACCAGTGTATTGTCTCATCACATGAAAGTAGTTCTCAACAGATTGTACATATATCTCAAGAAGCCAATGCTCAACAAATAACTACTCCTGAAAATGTTGGTGGTCAAAAAGAAGATCATACTTCTCTGGATGTTGGATGACAAGAAACACCTTTTTCTCAGAATGTTGGTGCTCAACAAGAAACTCCAACTCAAGATGTTTCTCTTGAACAAACACTAGCATCTTTTGAAAGTAGTAATCCATAGGGCAGACAAGATCCACTTGGTGGCATGAAATCCTTGAAAGTAAATGGAGATACTTAAGTAATAAAAAAAATTATATAAGTAATGGCTAAATATGTTTTCATTTAGTAATCTTCTCATACTGTATTGTTTAAATGATTTTGTAGATTCTGCCCACATGAGATTGTTCGAGATGTGGTGTTAGCCTTTAAAAATAGCTTCTTTGGACCATGGCATTGTTGGAGCAAAGTTCCAGAGCATGTAAGAGATAAATGGTTCAATGATTTTGAGGTATCTATACCTGAACAAGAATTTGCAAAATTAACTTAAGTGTTAAATTTTTCGCATTAATAAATTCTAAAAATAAAAATAGTATGCATGCACACGTGTGAGAAGACAATAATCGATACATGAATCTCGTAGTATACTTGTTAATGGGAAAATTGTTTAGTCTTTAAAGGAGAGTCCTCCATTTGGCCTGATGTTGTCTTTTTGTTTGGAGTTGGAGGATGATTTCTCGAGTTTAATATTTTTTTTCTTGCTTGTGTTGTTGAAGTCATCTAGCGTTTTGCTAAGTTCAAGCATGATATATGCAAGCATTAAACAACGATTCTAGTACGTGCGACTCATATTTCCTTTATTTCACCCTGTACGACAACCATTAGATATCAACCTTCCATATTAGTATTTGTCTCTATATTTCCAGCCAATCCATTGGTGTCTTCAACAACTTTCTTGCATAACTACATTTAATGAATAGATGTATGAAAGATTCAACTTCTCTTGTTTTACATTGCACGCAATCTAGTGGCACGTGTATTCACCACCGTTATTATCTATATACCGTAGCTAATCATTGATGTAATGCTATTCATTGAATGTACTGGTGTTTCGATACTATCTCTTTGATGATTATCAAACTCTTCGAGATCACTTTCTAGAATTTCGACATAAAAGCTATGTTTATTTTATATTGTTCTTTCCTTTTTGGGTTAATTACTTCAGATCAGTGAGTAGTGTGTTATGATTGAATCAAATTTTACCTTCAAAAATCTTTCTCACATGCCAGCAAGTTTTTTGGAGTCTTCATTATGCATGCATCTTATCTCTTTATGTAGAAGTCATGTAACTATTTGGGTTTTTTATTTTTTCAAGGATACAACCGATAGAAGCTTAGCAACCTTGTTACACACTTGGCAATCAATTATATTAAAGCCTCCTACACTTCTCGATTTACACAATGTCTCTTTAGTTTCCAAGGCCAACCTTCTTTGTAACCAATTATTCTTCTTAACTGAATTATGCGTCTCAACTTGAAAAACTGTACTAAATTGATTATTTAATTTACATTTGCAGAAGAATTATTCATTTTCTGGTGAAGATAAAGTACTTGTTTGAATTTTTTTTAGCCGGGTGGGTAGTGAAAGATTGAGTGACAGTTTGGAAAAAGCAAAGAAAAGATTTTCAAAAACAAAGAAAACACCGAAGTTGATTGCTCAAGTTCACTGGGACGGTTTGATGCAATATTGAAACTCTGACGGTTTTAAGAAAATATCAGCAATCAACTCAAAGAATAGCATGTCATCTTATAATGGAGAAGGTCCTTCCTTACATACTGGAGGATCAGTTGCATTTGCTGAGTACAGAAGAAGGCATGTAAGTAATTCTTTATTTTTGTTTAGTATTAATTAGTATTAGTCTTATGTTATTCTATAATATATGTTAAAAATCAACAATATATTTAATGGTCGTAGAAGGAACTAATTGGTAAAGACCTTAAAAACAATGAATTATTTCTAAAGACTCACAAAATAAAAAACGAAAAGAAGTGGATCTGTGGAAAGTCAAAAGGGATGTGGGTATGTTTTTGTCTCATTTCGTCAGTGATATTTATTTTGAAAGTTATTTTTGTTTAAATTTAAATCTATGTGAATTGTTTTCAGAAATTTTCTTTAGCTTTAACTCTTTGGCATAACGCCAGGAGACTGATTTCACATTTGAAAGAACTTCAAGTATATTTGGTTGTTAGTTGTGGTGTTAGGTGCACTTGTTTGAGGTGAATTATTTCACCAAAAAAGTGATTTCACATTTGAAATAACTTCATGTATCTCACTGTTTAAACATATCATTATCCATGCTATCATTTTACTAGGAAATCTAAATTCTGTAAGTATTTGTTCGAGAAACACCAATTCAAGAGAGCCATATGCCTTCTAGATGTCCACTTTGATCATACATTTAGGTGACACCTACTTTATTCTGTAGCCTTTACTAGTTCATGACTGAGAATTGTCTTATCTGATATAACTCTTTCAGGTATGTAAGCAGATTGTTTGGTACAACTAGTTCATCAATAACCTTTTTATTTATTTTAGAGATAATTTTGGATATAATTTTGTAAAGGATGGTGCAACAAGCTATTGGCCTAAAGTCTTTTATTGTTCTAGGATGAGAGTTTTTGGGAATGAGAGTAACAACTGTAGTGCTAATCTCTCTCAACAAAATATTCTTGTGAAAAAAACTCTTGAATAGTACTATGTGTTTTCAAGAAATAAAAAGACATTAGTTTTTTGGAAAATCAACTTAACTTAAGTTTTAAAAATTGATTTTCAAAGAGAGTCGCCACTTAATTTTTGAAAGAAATTAATTTTTTTTATAATTTTTCAAAAATTTAAACAGATTAAAAATTATTTGAAATCCAAAGAGGGTTCGGGGTTCAATTTACATTTTGAGAAGGGTTTAAACATTCAAAATATCTGCTCACGTGCGGTTGACCAACGACTTTACTAAATATTTGACTTTGAGATTTATTGAAAATTTGAATAAGGCTATAAATAAGGGTCATTTTAAATATATATTTAAAGGGGGAAAATGATTTGACATAATAAACAAAATATAATTAAGTAGCAACTAAATACTTAAATATTTCAAGTAAATATAAATTAAAAAAAAAAGGGTATCCTTGGGGACTTAACTAATTTCAACCACATAAAATAAAGGTGTGTTCATCAATAAAAGACAAGTAATAATAATATAAAGGGGAATTTCATAAATAGCTTATAGTTGAAACTTAAATAGTCTCATTAACTACAGTTTGCCTAATTGCGTAACATAGCTATAGCTTCAATAGCTATTGTATATATTTCTAGAAATTTACTTGTTTATAGGAATTAGACTCTTAACTTAATTAATGAGGCGAAAATTTAGTTTATTAAAAAGGAAAACAATCCCACAAATCATGGTTATTGTATGTGAATATAATTTCTTACCAAATATGATTTTTACCAAATAAAGAAAGATAAATCTAACTTTCTAAATAAACATATCAAAAAATGATTATATATATATATATGTGTGTGTGTGTGTGTATTGAAATTATATAAATAAATAGCCGGAACGTATACTTGTTGATAATATACAAATACAAAAAAATAATTGTATAAAATTGATGAAAACTATACAAATATGGCCTAAAAATTAAGAAAGCCACAATAAACATTGTTACGCTAAATACATAGGAATCATATACAATAGAATGTGAAATGTATTGATAGAAATACAAATCACAAAAAGTATACAAAACAAATTATACAAACTCCTCAGTAATGCTGAAATTATACAAATAATAATTGCAAACATACTTGCTAATAATATACAAATACAAAATAAATTGTATATAATTGTTGAAAATATACAATAAGGTCTAAAAATTATAAAAACAACAATAAATATTGATACGCTAAATCCATAAAATTATAAAATATACAAAACAAATTATACAAACTCCTCAATAATGCTGAAATTATACAAATAATAGTTGAAACACATACATATGCTGGTTCTTGATAACGTAATATATACAAATTACTGAACTAGCAATCCATCTATTGTGTGATATACAAGTAAAATTGCCCATTTACAAATGGAAGATTTTTTTAAAAAAATAGGGTTATACCTTAAAATCTTCTGCTTCCTCTTTGTCCATTGCAACATAATCATATTCTCCACTCATTTTTACTAAAATATGTTTCTTGTAATTTTTTTTTTGATTTGGCAATAGAACCTGCAATTTCTTCAAAGTCTTGAGTAAAACCCAAAGAAAAAAAAATGGATTTTGTACAAATTCAATCACATGCAAATGTATACCTTTAGTGATTCTCGTTGATGGAGATTGTTCCTCCATGACTACACTAGTAGGGATTACTATTTCAATCGATTACAATTTTTGATTGAAGAACTGTGAAGAAGTTGGGGAGAACGAAAAATTATACAAATACATATAATAAAATGGATGAAGGTATAAAAAATAAAAAATAAATAATAAAAATTACATAAAATTGAATTTGAACAAGAGTTAATTTTAACTTTTCAAATTTTGAATTTGATTTGATTGAGAGATTTTTGGGGATTGAAGGGCATATGGTAGTTGAGAGACTTAAGGAGATAATTAGGTAAAAGTGGAAGAAATAGATTGAGTGCAAGTTTGTATAAAAGGGCAATTGGATTCCCACGCCCAATACAAATAAAATTGGGACCCACTATAGCCATTTTCTAAACAATAACCCTTTTATATAATTAATTTGAACTATAGTCATATAGCATAATTAAGTAGTAGATGTTAGCTTAGTTATATAATTTTCCTTATAAAAAAAATATTTGAACTTGGGCCCCTTTACCCAAATCCAATTAAGTTCAGCTTTCGGCCCACATGTCCTAAAATCTAAAATTTCTAAGATAATGGGTTTTGGCCCATTTGAGCTTTCATTCAACCTGCTATAATTTTAATTGGGGATTTGGCCCAATTTGTTCCTGAAAAATTTGAGTATACATTTGATGTATACTACTGTATACGGACAGTATTTTGGGTACGTATTTCTGTGTTATCCCTGCATATCAACTTTCGACCTGTATTTCATCTTCAAACCTGTATTCTTGTATTTTTCTGACCTGTATATCAACACCCAACTTCAGTTCACAAATTCTTCAATTTGAACTGAAGAGGGGTGGAAAATTCGGATGGGATTTCATTTTGAAATTCAAATTCTTCCTCAGGAGATAAGGAATATGCTCGATTCCAAACGGATATACTCCCACTCTCAACAAATTCTAATGAAAAAGTGAGGACAGATGAAGCACAAGATTGTGAACGTTCTGGTATGAAAAGTATAAGGAGAGAGGAGAAGGTACGCGTCGATGCCACGTTGCTGGACTCCTGTTACGTTTCTGGGTTTCCCTGCTTGCTGGACGTGTTTCTAGGTTGTCGGGCAGGGGTGGGGCAGTATTGGTATCATTCTGGTTCAATTGGGTTTCTATTTCTCTGTGGGAATACATTTTGTAATGTATGGGAAAAGAATTGAGTCGGCTCTGCTGATATTCGATTGTAAAAAAGGCCAAAAAATATAGCTGAAAGAACTGGCTAGGCTTGTAATAAATGGGCTAGATTTTCCAAATACAAAATGGTTATTATTTAAAAGTCATAAAAATGACTAAAATTACTTTAAAATAATTTGGAAAGCATTTTTAATTTTTATAAAACTAATTATTCCGAATCGTTTGAAATTGAGGAAGCTCAAAAATTAATTCCTATCGTGAATGATCAAAATTGGGTGTCAACACTATGAATATCCTCCTTAATAGTTGTCCAAACATTCTTGTAAAAGCATGCATTATAACCATGAATGCCAAGATCTTTTTCATCGGCTATATCAAATAAAGCATTTTTAATCTCATCTTGTGTAACAACCTCGAACAGTTCCCTTTGTTAAATCAATCCAAATCTTGGTCCTTTCTTCATTACATTTATATCAAACTAGCAGACAATCATTCCAAGAATCCATCAAGCTTTTATAAAATTGAAGTATCTCTTTGTCAATTTCGTCATGTTTTAGAAGCTGTCTACTATCAAGACTGGATAAAATAGAAATATTATCCATGTTGGCTCTAGTTTTCACAAAGGCAATGAACTGCTTCTCGTTGTTGTCTCTTGCTATTTTGAGCCGGTGAGCCTTAGATTTATGTTTCAACACCTTCTCTTGGAGATCAAACCATTTTTGATGTTCAACTATATCTTCTATTTCTATGTCAAACAAAAATACAGTGTTGGCTACACTAGTCCCCACATGTTGACTGATCTGTTTTTTGATGGATTCTAACTTCTCTCTTGCCTCAACGATTCTATTGTCCAAGCTCCCAATTTCCTATGTAACTCTCTGGCCTCAACGACTCTATTGTCCAAGCTCCCAATTTCCTATGTAAATAACCTCTACAGAGATTCTTTACACAACTTCATTTTTTTGCAATACATATCTCCTCCTTTTACATTTTGCTTCCAAATGGTCGTAACAATGTTTGAAAATCTCTCATGTTTAGTCAGTGTGTTCAGAAATATGAAAGGTTTGTGGGGTCCATTATCTGCACTGTAGTGCTTAATAAGAATCGGCGAGTGATCAGAAAAACTATTCTTCTTGAATTGAGTTTTTAGGGTTCATGTTGTATCATCCAAGTATCATTACAAAGATCTCTGTCAATTCTACTCCATATGTTACAAATTGTCCAAGTATACCTTCTTCCAATAGATTTCATATCTGTAAGATTTAATACATTTATTACTTGTTGAATGTATTTTGTTTCAGATTCACTGACCTATTGGCCCCTAATTCATTCCGAATCTAGCTGGGGAGAATTGAAATCTCCACAAATACACCAAGATTTAGTGATGATAGAACCTATTCTAAGTAATTCCTGCAAGAAGTTTCTCCTTTCCTCTCTCAATTTTTGGCATAGATCACTGTTAGCAGACGATAAAAATTGGAAATCTTACTTGCTACCTTTATATGCGTAAATATCATGTACTTCTTCCATCAGAATAGTCATTTCACCAGGCATCCATAAAACCTAGATTCTCCTATTTTCGGCTAATGAGTAGTTATAGATGCATAAATTGATCTTGTACTACTTCTATCAGAATAGTCATTTCACCAGGCTTTCATAAAATCCAAATTCTCCTATTTTCGGCTAATGAGTAGTTATGTGCATAACTCCAGCCTCTAGTTATCTTATCCACACATTTAGAGAACTTATGTTAGTTCACCATTGTTTCTAGTATTCCAGCCAAATAAATTTTGTGTTTTACCAAATACCTTGTCGTCTCTTTTTGTTTGAAGGGGATATTCATTCTCATTACGTTTTAGATTAACCGGTTCATTAAAGAGAGAGGTGTACCCTCCCATTAGGAGGTTTCTAAGTCTATCTTCTCGCCTCACATCCCCGAGATAGTGGACACAAAACATTAGCCATCTTAAGTGTTGTTCATGTCTATAGTTTCCTCAAATAGGTACCTAACTGTACCAACTCTGTGTATGATAAACCACTTTGCCTGTTATCCATTCCAATGGAAGTGATTGTCCTTTCTGGAATGTCACAACACTCTTCTTCTAACTGTGTTTGCTTTTCCTCCCTTTGTTTATGATGTTGTATGCTCATTGCATTGTGAGGTTCCTTATTTTGATTGTGTTTGTTCTTATCATGTGAACCATCTACATGTGGAGGAGGCTTGTATCTTTGTTTTAGACCTGGTCTAGGGATTTTGCACCTGATTTATCCTGCTTCGTCTTGGCGAAACAATATCCTGTTAACCCCTTCTATTTGGAGGTTGAATGTTTCTACCATCATCAAAGCTGCATATATGACCAATATTGTACACTTCTTACATAATATGAGTTTTCAGTAATAGTTAATATTTTAAACAAGCGTCCTTCCTATAGGATCAACAATTTCAACCTCTTCTAGCAAATCTGATGTTACATTCATTTTCACTAAGACTATGGCATATGATACTCTTTTCTGTTTAGGAGTACACACATCCGCAAAGAGTTGTTTCTCCAGTCGACTAGCAATTTTACTAAGAGTTTCCGCACCCCAAAAGTTCAGGGCCAATGAACAGGACTCATCTCTATCGTTTTGGTTTTGGAATTTCACTATGTAGCAGCCTGCATCGTGGTAATATAACTCATGTACAAAAACAAAATTTTAGTACCCATCAATATAATTGTTCATGTAGGAGAAAGTAAGTGCTTCACAACATATACATCACTAGAGCATTATTCCATTCATCGGTCTGTTTCGCTAATTTTAGTGCCTCTAATACAATTATTGGTCGTCCATCAATTATCTTCGGTGGGTTATAGGTTAAAAGCATACAAGTGGTGGAAGTATAGTTCAACATGAACAGGTTGTCCCAAACTTCTTCCCATTTGTATATTTCTTTTTGAGCTCTTTGTATTTTGTTTCTGACTCTCATTCCACCTCAAGGTTTGAACAAGAAACCTATATGGTTTCAATAGAGCATTTTGGAAAGATATTCTTGTAGTAGTTCAAATATATATTTCATTGTTTACTTCATCTGTTAGAGTATTCTATTCCTTTAATTAGATAAGTTTATTTCTTGTTGTCCATTTATTCTATTACAAAATAAACTTGACTACTTTCATAGCACCTTTTGCAACTTGATTGCTTTGTTATACCATGTAATATCTAATTACTTTATTCTTTTTCAGAATACATTTACAAATATAATTAAGAACAGGGTGGGTGAGGCTTCAACATTATGGAATGAAGAAGGTCTTGAAGTAGAGGACGACGACATGGAGAGAAACACAATCACAAATGGAGAAGATGAAGGAGAAAAAACTAGTGAAGATAATGTGAATTTATTGAAAAAGGTTTCGGAGGAGCAATTACTGAAAACTTGGATAGAAACAATTGGTGGAACTAAAAAAGAAAAAATATATGGGCTTGGTTATAGAAACTGTTTGCTGGCAGATTCTTGGAATTCTAATTGTGCATCCTCCACTGCTCAGAATCCTTCAATTATTCCTACTCAACAAATATTTGAAAAGCTTGAATTTCAACAACTTCTTGACCGCGTATTGGAGCAACGGATGACGAATATGTACGAGCATGTGCAAATGGATATTCGGGAAAATATGGAAGCTCAAGTAACTATTGCATTTCGTGCTCCTACGGCTCAGATGCTTGGTTTTACTCCTCAAACACCACCAGATAGATTTGGTTCTACCCCAAATATACCTTAGATAAATTATGTTACTATTTTTATGTTTTAAGAAATATTTTAGCTAGTAAACATGTACTTCACTATTGAAGGATTAATGATATTATGATTGTGCTTATTTTGAAAAATTGATTAGATTTAACTATGTTTTTCATCTTGTTTCAAATATAGAAAATTAAATTTGTATCTCATCATACATTATCTAGCCAGATTTATCTAGAAAATATCCCTAACTATTTTTAGCTAGTAATTTAGCAAATAAAATATTCCAAGTAAAAATTGAAAAATAGCTAGAAAATTTCTAAGTTTAGATAAGGTAATTCCTTGCTAAGTCTTAGTAAAGTCAACATTGACCAAGCAAATTTTTCTATGAATTTACCTAGTTTACATTGTAGCAAAATGTTTGCTACGAAAAGAGCCACTACGAGAAAACACTCAATTTATGGGGGTTATTTTATCAATTTGTGGCGGTCTACGGACTCCACAAATTGAATTGCGGAGGTTTCAAAAAATACTACAATTACCCTTGCCATGAGCATATTTGTGGCGGTTTTAATTAACCTCCACGACATCCTCCACAAAATGACTATTTAATTTGTGGAGGTTTTCTTATTTCATTTTGTGATGGTTTAAAACCTTCACAATATGATCTCACACTTTTAAAAATTAAATTTGTATGGATTTAAAATTTTGTGATATGCAATCAGATTTTCCATAATTTGATTTGCGGAGCCTTACAAAATTATTATAATCTTAATAATAAATATGGGTAACATCAAATCTTCAAAATAATATGAATAAATAATTTTACTAAATAACACATTCAATAAAAATCAAAATTTCATTAAACAAACTCATATTAAAAAGCATTACAAGTGTAAATTAATATAAATTAAAGTAATACAAACTTGTGAATAGTAACTTAGACAATACAATTTTAAAGGAGACAACAAATAAACATTTAAAAAATTTCATCGCATTTGTTTGGTGATTTGAGTTGTTGTCATCCACTCAAATTCACGGGTGAAGCAAGCTAAATATCCTCATCAGGCTGCAACAATGAAAACCAAGAACCTCATACATAATTAGTTAAACATATATTTATACACATATATATTTGTACATTTTGATTAAAAAAAAATAAGGCTTACCAAAAATCAATTAAACATAGAATATGAAGATCTTAATAATGTTATGAGAATACAAACATTTTCTGGAATATATTAGACATTAATGCAT
The DNA here is from genome assembly GCA_029582725.1 of Solanum chiquidenum. Classification (NCBI taxonomy): domain Eukaryota; kingdom Viridiplantae; phylum Streptophyta; class Magnoliopsida; order Solanales; family Solanaceae; genus Solanum; species Solanum chiquidenum. The sequence continues at coordinate 22,086 of JAJOOS010010191.1, read as the reverse complement.
TATGTTTCACAACTTGCAAAATATAAAATGCCTATTGATCAAATAATAATAAAAATAATAGCATAGATTTTAAATTCGAATGTGAATTACCAAACTCATAGAGCAGAAAATTACCATCTATCCCACTTCGCAAAACCTACAAAACAAAAAAGTAATTAGAAAAAATAACATTCACAAAATAATTGAACCAAATAATGGGGTAAAGGGAAGAAGGGAGAAGGAGGTTTATGTAATGAATGAGTTGTGGGGGAAATATATCTTTAGTTAGAATGTAGTACGTGGGAAGGAGGTGTAGGAGGTGGTTATTTAATTGAGTATGTGGGAACAAGCTTGTCTTTTTATCTTTTTATTATTTTATATTAACTAATAACTATTCATTAAAATGTTTTATAGCCTAGCAGACATATCTTAGCTAAAGTATCTAGGAATGACATAATCTACTAGCTAAAAATTAGCTAAGAGCATATTAGCTTTGAAGGTCCGCTAGGGTCATTTTCCTAGCTAAATTGACATTAGCTAGGGATTTTATCAATTTAGCTAGGATTTTCGTCTGTAGCTAAACGCATGTTCTCTTGTAGTCTTTTTGTTTCATTTTCTTTAATATTTGATTTTTTTATTTAAAATTATTCTAATGTGTACTTGCATCGTATATGATTCATAAATTGTGATGGTAAAACATTACATCCGAGATCGTACTTTGTAATAGAAAATAAAAGAAATGAAACACATAACATAAAATAAAATGTATATATAGAATAAAACACTTTTAAATGGGGGTTCAACATTGGTAAAAAATAAATTGAGAAAAATCTGTCTCTAATACCATGTAAAGATATGTTACATGGGCCTAACTCAACCTAATAGCAAGCTCATGAATACTTCGAGTTGTTTATTTTTTGGGTCTTGTAATGGATTTTTTGAGTTCCTAAAACGATTAGATCCACTTATGCCCTGAAATGGAGGGCCCCACATATGATGTCTACTTCCCCAGGTAATGGCAGAACACTTGTCTTGAAGTCCTTGGTCACAAAATCCCTTATTTTGTCTTGACAACCATCTAAGCCTTCTATCGGCTCCTAATGAAGTGTTCATCCAGACCATAACCCTTCCAATTACTTTAAAGTAAATGTCCGACTTCTTTTTTTCTTCGGATCTCCATAACAAACTTCTAAAATATCTTTCACCACAAATATTTTCCTTCATTGTCACCAGATCCCCATCATCATTATTATTTTTTCTTCCTTAAAAAACAAACGAAATAAAATAAAACATATATCAACCGATTTGCGTCTTTTATAAAAAATAATGGAATTTTTTTTGCAAGTAAGATAATTATAATTTATTTATTTTTACCATTTACATTAGTCAAAAATATATATATATATCTCCACATCAATAATCTTTTCTTAGCTAACATATTCGATTTGGGCCTCAAGATATTCACAAACAATCTAATTTCTTTACTATCTAAATTAGTCAATTTGGACCTAGATATAGTCATCCAATCTAGTTTTTCTTTCTTTCTATCTAAAGTAGTCGGTTCGAGCCTAAAATAACTCACCAACAACATAGAGGTTTGACCATTAAAATTATTTATCTTGACTTGAAAGTATCATGTCCATGTGGTATAAACATGTTTAGAGCACGTTCAGCCTAACATTAATTAAAAAAAAGTTAATTATATATATATATATATATATATATATTTATTTCTTTTTCAAAACAAAAGTACCATTTAATATATGGATGTGTTAACCAATATATCCCTAATATTGGGTTGAAATTTCTAATAATTTTTTGGCGAAGTCAATTTCAAGAATTTTATTTTTCTTACTTTTACATGAAAAAAATCTTTATTAAGCCATATATATCACCATCTATATTGGCTCGATATTTTAATTACATGATTATAGTCGTGTTAAAAATATGTCATCTTGGACATTTTCTTTTATTTATCTACAAGTAATGTTGATTAATATTCATAATAGTCAATTCTAATAATAGATTTAGTTTGAATTATTATCTCTCTTTAAATCTTAATATAAAAAGGGCATTTACTTGAGATTGTTTTGCGATTGGACTCTTACAACTAACATTTGTCAATAAACTGACATATATAATCATCTTTACAATATGCAGCCTTTACATGAACATCATACAAAAGTTTATAACTGAGATTGTCAACCAATGCTTGGGTAAAATGACCCTTGGCATGGATTAATGGGTAGGAATCATCTTTGCAATTTAAGCTCGTAGGTGCACAATTTACTTTCACCTTATCCTTTATAATTTATCGATGAGATCAATTCTCTATAGCTTCATTATCCACAACACTTTCGTCGTGAAACACACAATCCTATTCCTCATTAACCTACACAACAACTCTTCTCACCTTATTCGGATAAGATGATTTATCGTTCAAACTATCACATACAATATCCTCATGTTCTACAAACTCATGATCGTCACAACACTAAACCGCAAAACCTTCCGTTGCTTCATCCACAGCTGGATCCACGTTTTTCACTACTACGGCATGTTGTTTAGAATACTTCGATAACTTTGAAGAAGAAGCTTTCCATTTGCTCGGCATTGGGTAGGGAGGATTATGATATATTTATGACACATAAAAGTAAGAAAGATACTTGAGTTATGTTTCAACATGGTTATACACGAATAGGAAGTTACTGAGATCTTCTTTTTTTTGTTTCATTTTCTTCAATATTTGATTTTTCGATTTCAAATTAATCTAATGTGTACTTGCATCGTATATGATTCATAAATTATGATGGTAAAACATTCCATCAGAGATCGTACTTTGTAATAGAAAATAAAAGAAATGAAACGCATAACATAAAATTAAATGTATATTTAGAATAAATCATGATATCATTAGTTATTTGATGTGTTACTTATCTACTCGATTATATAGAAACTAATCAACCTTTTTGCGCTTCACGTGTCATAGTTAAATATTATAGTAATTTTATTTTTGTTATTACCTACTCGTTTTTCATCTGTTTACTTTTGTTTATTCAACTCCTTTTAAAAAATAGTAATTATCATTATTCTTTCTTTAAAATAATCAAGTTTGTTTTTCTCCCTCTATTATTTTTTATGGTAAATTTTGAAAAAAAAAATATTAATTAAGTTTTTCTTATATTTTTCATGCTGGAAGAGGAAAGGAGGTAACTTATTATTTATTTAACAAATTAAGGTACTTAATTTGAATTACGAATATTATTAGTTTATTGTGGAAACTAAGTTATGAAAATGAAAACATGTGAGTTATGAAATTAACTTTTACAAATAAAACAATTAAAGATAAAATTCAAGAAAAGGAGAAAATAAGAATAAAATAATATATATTTTTATATTTTTTGTGTGTTTTAATTTTAGTTATATACTAATTTTGATTACGTGTATGTGAGACTTCATAACACTCCTCTACACGTCCAGACCTTAACTAGAGCGTGAACACTTCAAAATGGGGGTTCAACATCGGTGACGAACAAATTGAGAAAAGTCTGGCTCAGATACCATGTAAAATATGACACATGAGGCTAACTTAAACCCCAAAAGCTAGCTCATGAATACTTTAAGTTGTTTATTATTTGGATCTTGTAATGGATTTTTTGTGTTCCGAAAATGATTAAATTCACTTATACCCTAGCAAGGAAGGTCCCAACATATGACGTTTACTTTCCCAGGTAATGGAAAAGCACTTGCTTTGAAGTCTTTTTTTTATTATTTAAATGTGAACCAAGTCCACAACTTTATTAAAAAACATAAATCAATACCAATTGGGTCCAAAAGTGGCCCGATAGGAAACAACAAAACAGAGTAAACTACAGGAAGAAGAAAACAAATTAACAGAAAAGAAAATAAACTCTAATATCTGGAAAAAAATTTAGCTTCTCCGATGTGACAGTTGCCGGAGAATCCTCCCAAAGTGACGACTAGACCTTCCAAATACTCACCTCCTCTTGATATGAGCTCTGTTCGATATCGATCCAGGTATGGGTTGCAATCACTTCCACATCAACAAATCTCACTGATGTAATGATTGAAATACCTTTGAAGACTTCTTCTACCCGAATTTTATCGATCTGAGCTAGATCTCAAGTTATGCGCAAGAATTTTGGGGACATGCTTCAGTCGCCAACCAGATTTGAAGACAAGATCTATTGAGATAAAATTTATTACTCATCTTTGAGATATGTTTTGATACTTGGTCCTTGATTATTCTCGTCAATAGGTTCAACCCCACCAGGATTAATACCACTGTCTAAGTCGACTAATCTCCGACCTTGCATCGCTCAACCTTTTCCAGGAAACTAAGGTAATCTTTCACCTTGTTAGTTTAGTCCTCTCCTGATTTGCTTTGAACTGCTGTGGTGCTCTTTTTTATTTTTTTATTTTTTAAGCACCATTATAATGTTTGTTTTGAACTTTCCGGATCCTCAAATTAGGAGTCTTTTCTTTGTCTTGTTGCAAAATAGCTTTGGCCTGTTGTGGTAGTTCTTGCATATTTCGATATTGTTGTCTCTTTCTACCTGCAAAATGAGCAAACGACTTAGTTAAAGCATCAGCGAGGCTGTTCCTTTCTCTAAGGACATGAACCACCTCCACCCCATGACTCTTTATCATTGTTTGAATGTGTCTGATATCCCAAGCTATCTGCCATGGGACCTCCCATACTCCATGTATAACTTTCTGAGCCACCAGTGAGTCTGTCTCAATTATCAAGGGAAGGAAATTTCCTTGACTGCAGTACTGTAACCCTTCCTTAATTGCCATGACCTCTGCCTCCAAAATAGATATAGTATTAATTCTTCTAGATTCTGCATATTTCAAATCTCCTCGTATATCTCTAATACAAAAGGCTATACACCCAACTCCTGATTCGAGCTGATAAGAAGCATCAATATTGCATTTATATACTCCCATGGGGGGATGACTCCATCTCACCACCATAGTTTTTGTCAATGGAGCATATCCTTCAAGATATTAAACAATTAAGGGCCAGTTTTGAGGGACAATCTTTAACCGTGGATATCTACTCTTAGTAAATAAGTAGATGTTTCTATGTATCTCTACAATCATTGAGTTTGTTGACATATTTCCACCATGCTTCATCACATTCCTCCTCTTCCAAATTTCCCAAGTTATGAAAGCAAGAACTACTTTAAACAATTGCTTCAATTTAGGACTACCATCATCTTTCCACCAATCTTCCATAATCTGTTGAAGCTGATTAATTGGAAATGATAACCCTGCAGCATTTCTAAAAGTTTTCCAAACAGATTGAGCACTAGGAAAATTGACAAATAGATGAGAGAAAGTTTCCGGAGCACTATTATTTCAGCAGCTACAATCAACCCTCTCCACTATGTTCCTTCTAATTAAGACCTCCCTAATATGAATCCTTCTAAACCATAATCTCCACATAGAAAATGATACCTGAAAAGGCAAACCTTTCTCCCAAATTTTGGAGATATCTTCTATATACTCTCCTCTACTTCTGCATAATTCCCAGGCTGAGCTAACTTTGAATTTACCATCACTACTAGGCATCCACCATGCTTTATATCTTCCTTCAGTATTAGTAAAGCTTCCTAAGGTATTGCATATGTGATTGCATATATCCTCATTGAAATTACTTTCCAGTGCATTAATCTTCCATCCATATTCGGCATATAGTTCCTTGACATCTTCCAGTTGACTTTGGTTATGTGATATAGGCATCAAAAAATGCCAAGCACCCAGTTGTGTCCAGTTATCAAACCACACACTATCATGTCCTTCTCTAGGTTCCCACCAGATCTCTTGATCAAAGAAATCCCTAGCTTGTAACATAGCTTTCCAAACTTGAGATCCTCCTTTCCCGTCCACCAATGTTGGCCTTTGTCTTTTACAATACTTATTCCACATAAAATTTGTCCACATGGTATTTTTGGTTCTAAAATTCCACCAAAACTTAGCAAATAAAGCTTTGGAGACATCAAATAAAGATCTAAAACCTAAACCTCCCTCCTCCTTGGGCAGACAAATATCCCCCCAAGCTACCCACTGAGTGGCTCTTCTTTGTTCTTTAGAATTCCACAAGAATTTTGCAAAAATCTTATGAATATCAATAATGACACATTTAGGAGGCGTGATAGCTGAGAGGAGATAGACAGGAATACTCTGCAATACATGATTAATCAACACTGCTTCCCCCCATAAGATAGAAGTTTCCTTTTCCACATTTGAAGTTTATTCTGAATCTTCTTGATGAGCTCTTTGAAATGAATCTTCTTCTTCTTAGCATGACCAATAGGACAACCCAAATAAGTTGAAGGAAAACTCCCTTTGCAGAAACCTGTGATTTCCTCCACCATTTGAACAGAGCTAAGAGCAGCTTTGTTAAACAAGTAAAAGAAACTTTTTTGTTTGTTTATAAGCTATCCTTATTACTCTTCATATAGTTTCAATGTGTGCATTATCAACTGGAGAGAACTCCTATCAGCAGAGGCAAAAATAATTGTATCATCAGCATAAGATAAGTGATTCATTTGTTCACTCCATTTAGGAAGACCATATCCTTGATATTCCTCTTCTAGGAATAGATGATTTAGAGCTCTCGTTAAAACCTCAGCAGTAAGTATAAACAAAGCAGGAGACAAAGGATCTGCTTGTTTAACCCCCCTTGATGAATGGAAAAAATCATGTGCTTGACCATTAATCAATACAGAGTACCGATTATTAGCAATAATTCTCCAAATCATGTCAAGCATCATAGAATTAAAACCCATTTTCCATTACTTTAATAAAAAATCTCCAATCAACCCTATCATACGCCTTTGCCATGTCAAGCTTGATAATCACATTATCTGGTTTGCCCCTCAACCTAATATCAGTAACAATTTCTTCCTTTGACAAATCTAGATTGATTCTGGGATATCAATCTAGGAAGCAACACCTCCATTCTATCATGCACCAATCTAGATATGATTTTATTAAAGAAATTACTCGAGCTAATACGTCTAAGATCAGAAAAGGATTGAGGAAAAATCCTTTTTAGGTAATAACACCAAGTTAGTATGAGTAATAGACTTAGGTAAAGTAGCTCCTTTGAAGAAAGTCTGAACTACTTTTATCACATCTGAACCAACAATGTCCCAACAGTTCTGATAAAAACAATTAGAAAAATCATCTGGTCCACAAGAGCTTTCTGCATTTAACTCAAATACTACCCTCTTGATCTCAGCCTCATCAGGTAACTTGGTCAATATATCATTTTCCTTTTGTGAGATTACAGGATTAATATGCATTAGTAGAGATAGGTCAGAATGATTAACCCTTCCAGTAAATTGTTTGGTAAAAAAGTTAACCCCTTCTTCTGCAATCGCATTTTCTGATTCTACCCATGAGCCATATGATTTAATTATTCTCCTCATGTAAAGCCTCTTTCTTCTTTCTCTCACTAAACTGTGGAAAAATTTAGTGTTCCTGTCCCCTTCCTCAAACCATTGCACACTAGCTTTTTGTCCTCAAAACTCTTCTTCAAAGTGTAAATAAACCTTCAGCTCTGCAAGATCCTTCTGAAGAATACTTCTGTTAGCGGGTGATGGATCGTCAAGAAATAGTTGCTCCTTCAAATTCACAATCTCTTGTCTAATTGCTAATTGTCATTGGTAACAAAATCCTTTATTTTGTCTTGAAACCTTTCTAAGCCTTATATCGGCTCCTAAATGTCTTCATCCGGACCATAACCCTTCCAATGTTCCTTAAGGTAAAAGTCTGATATTTTTTCTTTGGGTCCCCATAACAAATTTCTAAAATATCTTCCACCTCAAATATTCTTCTTCATCATTGTCATCAGATCCCCCATCATCATTATTATTTTCTGTTCCTTAAAAAACAAACGAAATCAAATAAAACATATATAAACCGATTTGCGTCATTTATAAAAATTAATGGAAAGTTTTTTGAATGTAAGATAATTATAAATTTATTTATTTTTACCATTTAAATTAGTCAAAAATATATACATATCTCCCCATCAAGATCTTTTCTTAGCTAACATATTCGATTTGAGCCTTAAAATATTCACAAACAATCTAATTTCTTTACTATCTAAAGTAGTCAATTTTGACCTAAATATACTCCTACAATCAAGTTTCTTTTCTATATAAAGTAGTCGGTTTGAGCCTAAAATTACACACCAACAACATAGAGGTTTGAACATTAAAATTATTTATCTTGACTTGAGAGTATCATGTCCATGTGGGATTGTAACGACCTGATTCCATCGTTAGGAAAAAGCCAATGGGGAAAGAATTGAGGTCATAAAACTTTTTGGTATTAACTTGGGATTTCCTAGCGTTGTCTAGATTTGGACGAAATCAGAGTCCTTGAGGTGTAGGGAAATCTGATACTAATCGGGTGAAGAAATTATGATTTTGATTACATGAGTAGTTAGATAACTCGTTAAGAAATCCGTACGGCTTTATGGAATTGAATTTGGGCGAGTAGAACTCACGAAATCGATCTTAGCGTAAAGAGTATTTAATGAGCATCATGGGTTAGATGTGTGTTGTGAAATAGGAATTTTGAAATTCTTGAATTAGCTCTCTATCTCGAGAATACTGCTTTGGCGTTGGGTTTTGCCGCTCTGGCGGGGCCGCTATAGCGGGGTGGTGGTCGCTGTGGCAGGATCGACACGAATTAAAGTCGTTAATAAACCCCTAAACAACCTCATTATGCACTTTTCGATTTTTAGAGCTAAGGAATGAACCCCAAATGACTCCTACTCATTTTTCACCATTCTTGAGGATAAAGGTAAGTTTTCACTCCCCGAATCCATTTTTTGATCCGTAGAACATAATAGAATGGGTGAATATTGATGAGGGAGGGTTTTGTTATGGATTCTATGATGGAGAAAACCCTAATTTGGATAATTGGAAAATTTATAGTCACTAAACTAGCATGTTTGATGTTGTTAGTTTACGATTTTTGAACTACTTTATTGGATAGCAATGATCTGCCTTACTACTTTATTGGATAATAATGAGGTACCTAAAGGAAAATGTATAGTGGTTAGTTTAAAATTAATTTTGTTTGGGCTTGATAAAGGGGATAGAGGAAAACATTACAAATATTGTTTTCCAAAGCAATTTAATTAACTGATAATTGTTGATATCGACAAAAGATTTAAATTGATTAATTAACGAGGCATGGACATGCCGCAAAAAAGTTTCGATTCATTTATATTAAGGGACGAGTTCTTTGCTATAGCTTTTGTTGAAATTAATATGAAAATCTCTTAAATCAAACGTTTAAAAAAAAATGTATTGTCACAACATCATTTACGATCTAGCTAATTAGAGAACATATCTTTGTAAGACACAACATATGAGATATACATAATAGACTCAATATAAATTTTGGATATATATATTTACAATGTTTTTTTTATATCACGAGCTTTCAAATGTCTTCTCCAAATATTACTATCAAGCGTCTGACAACCAATCTTCTAGTGAGCATAACCAATTTTGTATTATAGAAACTATGAAATTAATTTGTTTTCTAATTAACTGTTGAGTATTAAGGATTGAAATCACTAGATATCTTCGTAGTGATTTACTAATCAGTTTCCCTTTTTAAAATTACCGTAGATATGAGAAGTGTTAGTTCTTAATCAGTTTTCCTTTTAAAATTATTGTTTAAGTTTGCATTGACAATGATTTGACTGGCATGTGTTATTTATTTTATTTTTTTTATTTTTATTTTTATTTTTTTCCTCATATGCTAATTTTGTAATTTGTTTGTCTCTTTGCATGTGAAATCTATCCGGGTCCTCATGGACTCTACCCTTGCATTTTTCATTAGGCCATGGAGGCCCAATTCTCTTGTATCCGAGTCAGTCAGCCATAAAAGTCGACGAACAGGTCCCAAATTCGAAAGAAGCAACATATCAAGAAATTGAAAGATTAGGCTTAAAGAACCCCATTCTTCTTTAAAAAGTTGTATTTTGTTATTTTAGGCCTAAGCCCACTTGTTTGCTATTACTTGTTAGTTCTTAGGACAGGTGCAGGTGACCCAAATGGGTCAAAGGCCCCAAAACGAAAATGGGCCCAAGTATTGGTCCAGGTGGACAGAAAAACCAAACTTGGGCCTAGATCCTCTTTCCCTATCTACCTAATTGTCGTTATGTGTTTGTCTGTTGATGTTAATCTTAGGGTTTAAAAATTCAAACTCCCAAAAAAAAAGAGCCATTGGAGTTGAAACTAAGCAAACTCATTCTTAAAGTGACCATTGGAATATTTATTATATTTTCACTTAAGTAAATGCCCTTATAATACTTCCATTTTCCTAAAATAATAATAATAATAAATAAATAAAATAATTTCAAATTTCAAACAGCTTATTTTCGTAACTTATGTCATGTATGCTCTTATTTTTAAGCCGTTTAGCCAAATAGTTAATTGATGGATAACTGCGTGTTAGCGGGCATTTGGGTGCTTTCAAACCCTTCCCGAAATGCTAATATGAACCCCGAACCCCTTTGATTATTTTCATTAGATTTCTGTTTTAATCTTTTGAAAAAGTAGTTTTCTTGATTTTTCTTAAAAATTAAGTGGCGACTCTAAACCAGTCATTTCTATTTTTTTAAAATAAAACATGGAAATCAATATTATATGTCATATCCTTAAAAATATTAGTGATTTCTTTACCACGACTAATAAAATAATCATGTTGTTGCTCACATCCTTCGCATCGACAAACAGAGCATTTGATGTTAGATGAGGAAGCAACACTAGCAAAAGATTGAACTGTTACCATAGATGAAGCTCCTTGTGATATTTTATCTACAAGGTTGAGATTTTACAACTAATTATAAAATAAGGGGTAGCAATTTATACTTATGTTACCACAGATGTACCTTTTGTTGACACAGATGAATCTTTTGTTGCCACAGATGAATCTTCTATTTCAATATATGGGTAAGTGTTATTATAGGGGATCATTCTGTTTCTCTAACACATGGCTGACATGTTCCAACATATGATAACTATGTTGAAATATGTACCAACATATCACTAATATGTTGCAACATACGAAACATCTTTCAACATATGAAATATATGTTGGACAACTAAAAAAGAATATATTTCTACAATCATATGAACAAAATGGTCACAAAAAGAAGAACAAAAGCAACAGAAATGACTCTTCGCTGAACAACAACAATACATATACATTTCCTCATAATTAGGGAATTTTGAGTTTGTCGATTTCTTTAAAAAATAATAAATAATAGGTACCATTACACCATTATTCAATTTTCACATATATAGAATGATTTATTGTTCATTAACCCAAGAAAAGAACTTAGTATCAAGAGTGTGTTGTTCAAAAATTAGAAAATCTTTCAAAAAAATGACTTACCCATTTTAAGTCGAACACGACCTTCAGTTCAAAATAAGAGAGTGACAGCCGGAGATAAGGAGGAAAATAATGGGGAAAATATTTGTTGACAGTCAGATTTTCTAAGGAAGGAGAAGGAGAAGGAGAAGGAGAAGGAGGAGGAGAAGAAGGAGGAGAAGGATGAGAAGGAGGAGGGGAGGAGGAGTAAGAGGAGAAGGAGAAGAAGGAGAAGGAGTAGAAGGAGAAGGACAAGGAGAATAGGGAGAAGGAGGAGGAGGAGCAGGAGGAGGAGCAGGAGGAGGAGGAGGAGAAGGAGAAGGAGAAGGAGAAGAAAAAGGAGAAGGAGAAGAAGGAGAAGAAGAAGGAGAAGGACGAGGAGAAGGAGTCGACTGGTGGTTCTCTTTGCCGGAGTCCCCTGATCAAAGAGGGAGCGAAGTATGGTAAGGTAGTTCTTTCACCTCGGAGCAGTGATGGTGGGTGGTTCACCGATGGTGAGCAGGGGTGGTGAGGCGGTTGCTCTCACTGGAGTTGGAGAAGAGAAAAAGAGTAAACTGGGTTAAGGTTTATTTGATTGGATTTTTTATTATTTGTGGTCACAATTAGCTAGAGTTAATATGAAATTGGATAGAAATGAATATGAAAAAAATAAATTGGGGAAGACTAAATGAATTGCTATTTATATGAAATAGGCGCGCTTAATATTTGTACAATTATATAAATAAGTTAATTAGTTATTTTAAATTTAGAAACCGATAAGTATAAAAATAATAATAATAACAATAATTTTTGTAAATTATGAATATTAAAATATATAATTATTTAGATAAAAATAATCACAATTTTAAACCCATAATAATAAGAGGAATAGGTTTTGAAATACATATTTAATCAAATAGGAATTCGGAAAATGTTATAGGTCGGTCAAAATTGAGTGTCAACATCGGCAATTGAAGAGACAAAGAATAAATAGTTACAAGTTTGAACCTAAACTTGTGAATACAAGATTATCAAATTAAGAGAAATTTTGGTAACCAAACGATGTATTTGGGTAAAGACATTATCAAACAATTGATATATGGGAATTAGGAAATTTGGAGTTCAATCCACACTCAAATGATCCATTGCAACTCAACATATGTTAAATCAATCAGAGATATGACAGATTATCATCAATCAATACTAATCTCCATCAGATCTCAAAGTGTTTTATTGAGAAATCTCCTTTTGATCTCAATCGTGGTCAACGACAAAGTAATTTATTACCTTAATCTAAATCCCTATTTCTAGAAAGTTTAGCATTCAACAAAGTAGTCCCAAATCTTCTCATTTCGATCTAAAATTTAGGACTCAAAGATGAAATATGGTTATTAATCTAATTCTCAACTTCACGAATTCTCTTTCGAGCAACCCACAAAGATCGGAAGCTAGATCTGAACATGCGCTCTCAAATTATAAATTCCAACATGAAAACTAGATTAAACCCATTAATAAATTTAAGCATGAAATTAAGGAATCATAAAACCAATAGTATGACGAATCAAATACCCAAATAGTTTTGTTTATTCTAGCACAAAATCCCCACTTCATAAACACAATTACACCCACAATTCTAGCGATACAAAACAATGGATGAAGAAGGGAACAATATATTTTACTATTAAGTACACAATATTCAAATCCAAATATGAATTGTGAGGAAATTTCCTTCAAAATCTTTTCCCAAAATAAGAAATCTACAAGTTTTCTCTCTACTCTCTTCTCTAAGATAAACTACTCTCTTGGATGGATTCAATGATAGATTTGAATTATGACTACTGGTGAATGTAAAAACAGTTTTCGGAATTAATTTTGTGAAATTATAAATTTTCCTAGGCGCCTAGAAAGTGACTCTCCACATTCGCAGAGAGTTGTCCACATTTACGGAACAATGTTGACCGGAGTGGCGCGTCCGCGGTCCTCTGGGAGTGTTTGCGTTCCTCTGTAGATCTCAAGGTTGCATTCACAACTGGCATCAACCACGTTCATAGTGCCATGTTGACCAGAGCTCCACGTTCACGAGTCGTTTGTTTGCATTCGCAGAGAATATTTTTTCTGTCAGAAATTGCATTTTTAGCTCTTAACCTCTTTTTACCTTAAGTTCACTTGATTTGTCAAATGTCTTCTAAATCAACTCTCCATTTCATTTTTCCTGCAAATATGGAGAAAGCCACATCAAAAACACTAATTCTCACCTAAAGCAAGCCAAAACTAACTAGAAAAGAACCTCGAATGAGTGGAAATTAATGAGTGGTAAATTTACTTTCATTTATGTACAATTAATTAGTTTAACAATTAGTAACCTTAATGCCTAATTCTTTCATATTATAATGATATTTTGATGATTGGCAGCTATGAAGGCAAAGGGAAACGACAAGAATGAATATTTTGACAAAATGCCAAAAATATGGAAAGAAGTGTAAAATCCACATTGTTGACCGCCTAACAAGAAAGGCATATCGCCCAAATGGCACAACCTCATCCAAAGTGACAGTGCTCAACACTTGAATTAATTGACTCATGTCGGTGAACCTAAAGCAAAAGGTTGACTCCCAAATGTAATGGGTGAACTTGATGATCATCACCGAAGGTGACATGACTTGGAAGAAAAACTAATGCATTAAGGTGAACAAAGTTGGTACATTGTGATTCACCTAATGTGAAAGGGACACTCAAACGAGCTTGCCGACTGAGGTTCAAACACCTGAAGTCTAAAGCAAGAGAAAGATGAGCTAAGAAGCAAACGATGATCTGCCGAATCAGCTTGGCGAGCCCGACTAACATCACTAAAGTGGTCACATTGTGATTTTTGGGCCCAAATTCAGGAAACAATAAATAGCCCAAAAGAGAGAGAAAGAAGGGTCCATAATCCTTTTCTAGAGATTAATCTTGAAACTTTTTATAGGTTGAGTGAGAAATATTTTACCTTGTGAAGAACAATTTTTAGTTTTGGGGTTTTCAACTTTACTCTTAAAGTTGACAATTGGAAGTTGAAATAAAAGTAGGTATTGCTTAATTTCATCTCACCCATGATGCTCTCATTATAGGAATAATTTATTTACACTTTGTGATGGGTGGCTAAACCCCAAGTCTAGGGGTGTAATTATGGGGTTGGGTGTTGATTTAAATTAGTGTGTATTGTGTTTTGCTCTATCTTGTTGTTGTTCATCCATAGATTTGGACTAATTAGCATGGGGTTAACTTATGGATTAAGGTTGCAAATGTAATCCTACTTTCGATCTCCGATTGATGCTCAAAAGAGATTGAAGGAAGTGTATTAGTTTGATATATGTCATTTAGGTTTGATGTTTATAGTTTGTTTGAAAAAGAAATTACGTGTAAGATCTATTTGCCCTAATTCTAATTGAAAGAGAGATAACGTAAGGTAATGTGTTGTTTAGTTATGCACATAGATGAGACTGAAAGGAAATTCTATGAACTTATGCTATGAGATCAAAAGAAGATTATTGTCATTGGAGATGACCCAACCTATCCATGAATGTTTGGCACTATTGAAAAACACAATTATCCCTATCTGACCTCAATTGCCGATCCCCACACTCCTAGATTACTTGTTAATTTCTTGAATTTTTTAATATTAGTTTAATTGTAACTCTTGATACCAAAATCCTTTCACATATTTGGTGGAGTCATCCACCCATTATTATTAACTGCTACAAATGAATTGATTTACATTCTCAATTTCTTGATAGAATTTCTTGTACTATATCACTCTCTGTGGGATTCAACCCCGACTCTAAGTTGGGTATTTTTTATTGAAGACGATTACTTACTCTTTGGATTTATGTTAGGTAGTAGTTTGAACATTATCAAAAATAGCTCTGCTGCCGGGTAGTGATGGATAAGAATTTAATTTGAGAAATTAGTTTGTAAATTTATTTAGTTGTAGTAGATTTTTTCTTGGTGTTGTGATTTGGTGATTTGCAGGTATACAACATGAGTGCCACGGTAGTAACAACGATAATCACTACGGCAAAACGACAATATGAGTGATTTGAATGACATGCACATGAACGTCATTTAATCAACGGGAGTCATCTGGTTAGCTTATATAGCAAGGAGGGCAATTTTTCATGTAACCGGAATAATGCTACAATTGTTCCAATTGAGAAGAATGTTAATGGGATTAGCTCATGAAGACCCCCATGAACACCTCCAGAATATTTTTGGATGTATGTGGGTCATTTGTGTTCAAGAACATCTCACAAGAGTCCCTAAGTTTGATATTATTCCCGTTCTCTTTAATGGGTGAAGCTACAAGATGATTGGTGGAATTGCCAAATGATTCTATCACTTCTTAGGAGGAGTTGGCTGAAGCATTATTGGAGAGATTCTTTTATCCATAGAATATGGTAAAACTTTAGGCCCGAGTCGAACACCTCAAAAGAATTAGAGGTGAACCTCTACATGAGACATGGTTGTGCTTCCAAAAATTACTCTTACAATATCCAACACATGGTGTTCTAGTCCATTTGCTTCTGCAATGCTTTTATTATAGCCTTGATTCAGTCAACAAAGGTGTGACTGATTAACTTTCCCAAGGTGGATTGGGGCGACAACCATATGAGGTAGCAACGTTATTGCTATATCACATGGTCAAAGTTAACCAAGAATGGAATAATAGAGAGGATTAAGTGTCTTCTCTACAACTGAGCATGCACAAAGAACAAATTGAGAAGGACCATGAGAGAGATGAAAACATGGCCAAAATGATGACTCAACTCAATTTGTTGTCCAAACATATCATGGGAGGTGGATTGAAATTAGTAAATGCGGTTTGAACAAGTTGTGAACAGTGCCTGGAAGATGCCAAGTTTGAGGCATTGTACAATGAGGAAGTACAATACTTGGGAAACCAAATGGGGGGTTTTCAACTAAACTACCAATGATAAGGTTGGAACCAAGGTTGGAACTAAGAGAGAGATAATGGTTCGAAAGATTGGAGAGGTGGAACTTGGAGGGACCGGGAGACTGTAAAAGGTTAGTACAGTCCTCTCTAAGATTGCCCAAGAAAAAAGGAACCAATTGGACCAAAAAAACCGAACCGAGGAAATGCTCAAAAAGATCTTCAACAAGATTGAATAGTCCTACAAGGTGTTGAACGACATGAAAAATGACTTCTCCATCTTAACTTAAACGGTGACCTCTCATTAGGTGTCTATCAAACAACTAGAGAATCAAATGTGTCAGATCTCCTCCCATCTAAATCCAAGGCAAAAGGGAACGTTACCTAGTAAAACTATCCCAAATCCCAAGAATGATTATTGATGAAATGAGAATTGTGTCGTGCCACGATATTAAACAAGATGCTTCTTGAGAGGCAACCCAAGTTTTTAATTTAATTTTATTGTTTTCAATAACGTATGTTGTGAGTGTAGGAGGCAATGAAGTCAGAGTGTTGAGAATGGTAACTTAGGCGATGTCAAGACCTAATTGGCTATTCACCGAGAGTGTTGTGCGGACATCTTCATATCCGCATTCTAGGCTGCAAATTTGAAAAAGTGTGCTTTCAACTTAGGCAATCTGAGCTCCAATTGGCGATCAACCGAAGTGCACTAACCAGACTCCATTGAGTTTGCTGAATCAACCTATCCCTTCAGGCCTTATTGGCGAACTTCATCTCCTTTAGTAATGTAAGTCGCAGTCTGCCGAGTGGGCCTAAGTTAAAAAGGCTAAAAGTCTTTTCAAATTCAAAAAGAAACCCTTTCATCTCCTTATGTATATTTCTCTCCTAAACTCCCAATACATGCATTTTAGTGTTTATGTGCCTCCATTGTGTGATTTCATTTGTTTGGAGTGCTTTGGATTGCTTGCATCTCAAACCCAACCCTAATTCCCTTGAATTTTCACTTTACTCCTATCTTTGAGGTTGCTTGTCAAGTTCTATCTTATTATTTGTGCTAGAAATTGTTGTTTTTGATGTGGGCATAATGCCATTTGAAGCATATTGTTGTTTAATTTGTATGGGTAATGCTAAATAAATCGTATTGAACTATGCCCATAAGTTAGATAGTCGATTTTGTGCCAAAAATTGCTAATGAAAAAATGGTATAAACCCTTGTGTATACTGGGTCTTAGTTAAATTTCGTATGGATGAACCCTGATTTGCCCATTGTTGCTTCGATTGCATGATTTTCCCCTATGATTGATAGAGTAACGACTTTCTTCAGGGTAAATCCTTATTTTGGGTAATATGTTTGTGATATTTGGGGGAAGTTTGAGTACCCATGGCTAGAAAAGCATATGGGTAGATTTTAAAACATAATGAGATCTAGGAATTGTTGCGTATTGTGGTGGAATTTGTGAAAATAGGCACTGGGCTGAACACTACCTATTCGGCGAGCTTGTCTTAGCTCGCCAAGGTATTTAGCTGAATTACTGAATAAGTCCCAGCTCACCTTCCTTGCTTGTATATGTTACTTGGGTAGTGTTCCATTCAACGGGCTTGTCTTACCTCGCTGAAACTCATTCGACGTATCGCCAAGTTTGAGTGGACATCACCCTTTGTGCATGTTCTTTTTTAATTTTTCATTGTCACTTTTGACTGACTTATCTTAGCCCTCTGAAACCAATTAAACAAATTGCAGAGTTGGAGAAGACTCCGCCCATCTTTCCTGAATTTTTTAAAATTGTGCACTGTCAACTTTGGCGAGTGATGTTTTGAAAATTACGTAATCAAAGACACAACTTCCAGTACGAGTGTCTACGATCGTGCAATAGTATAGTAACCCAACCAAGGGTTGGGGTCGTGTCCCAAAGGAGCGGTTTTGAGAATTAATAGATAAATAAAATTTATTTCTAACTAGTCGTAGGTAAAGACATTAACGATTAAGAACATTGTAAATTAAAGGGGGACACAAAAGTGTCAAACAACAATGGGGGTTTAGTCACTAGTAAGTAAAAACAGCAAAAATAACAAGGAAATCAAGTATGGGGAAGATTTCTTGGGTGTGACCGCAATACAAGTTGAGATAAATAGTTGCGTACATTCTTTCGATAAGATATTTATAAGATAATAGTGACTAGGCTAAGCTTTAGATGGAAATAAGCTCCCTCTCGGGCAACTTATCCCGTTTCAAATGTGTTCCTCTCGGACACCCATTTACCTCAGGAAGGCCAGTCTATGCCTTACCCCACTCACTCTCTCGAGCTGAGTGTTAGGATATGGGACTAGGGCTCACCCTCTTGGGATGAACCTCATATCGACCCACTCCCTAGGCCATCAGTCTAGCGGTCTTGATTTCGCGACCTCCCTCTCGGGCAAGCCGAAAACACATGGGTGGTTTTGTATTTGCAACTACAAACCCATTAAATTAAACCACAACCACTAGGTGAAATCACCATTAAACTACATCTAACCTATCATCAAGCAAGACCCAACAATAATATCAACACATATTTGCTAAATTACACCCCAAGAATAGGGGTTTTTAGCCACACATCAAGAGATAGAAATGTATACGTTCAATGATGTTGAAATCAAATGGGTATAGAGAAATAAGTCTTGATTTGAGCAAAGAAAGAAGAATCCAAGAGATCCACTTCCAAATTGAAAGAGGTGAAACCCTTTTTTTCTTCAAGTCTTCAAACCCTTACCAACTTGAGAGTAAAATAAAAAGGACTAAAATTATATTAATTGTTCTCTATTCAATGTATGATACTAAGAATGTGATACTAAAATATGATACTAAGCTATACAACTCTCAACGAGTATTTATAGTTTACAAAAAGCTGTGCTGCGGTGGATCATCGGCGATTCGCCCTTTGGTGTAGTTCATCACCGTCTTGCACCATCCTTCAACATCGTCATGCTCTAAGTCATTGGGTGACATAGTACTGCTTCACAGACCTTTTCGGTTATGCCCCGACTGCTCCCTTTTTCCGCCGACTTGATCCTTTCCTTCAGGGCTTAGCACACTGGAACAAAAGGCGAAGTGAGACCCTTCGGCGACTCGTCAAGTGGATTCGGCAATCCTCAGGCCTTCATTTTCTTATTCTTTTCAGCTTTTTCGTTCCTTTTTGCCAAGTAGTGTCCATGCTTTCCTTCAAACTTCAAATACCTGAAACTTAAGGGTTTTCATCAGATATTGAGATAAAATAAGCATTTGAGGACACAATTTCTATTAAAATATATCCATAAATGAGTCCAATATGTGGACTCATCAGCGAGCTCTCCTTTTGATGGCAAATCGCCTTCCCAGTAGGTCAACCTCAGAACAAAATTTTGAAATGTGTTTCTATTGGGTTTAATTTCAACTAACCTTTACTAAATATGTGTTTGAATGATTGTTCCTTGCATGAAATGTCCAAAACTAAAGGGAAACAAGATGTTACCTCCGGCACTGAGTCAGATAGAGAGTCTCCTCCAACCCATCCATTGAAAAAACAAAATGGGGTCTCTATCAATGAACCGTCTGAGGCTCACGCCAATAACAAAACACTCCACTCTTCTCTACGTTTATGAGTGAGCAACCTAATAAAGTGGTTGCCAGAAAAAGTGGGCATTAGGTCCAATTGTGTTCAACCTCCTCAGGCCCAATCCCCTGCTTCTTGTGTTCTCCCGATCATGACTCCAAGGGCCCTCACTAGGCTCAAAGCAGTCTGAGAATGGACAATTATTAAGGAGAGATGACTTTCCACATATGGAGTCATGAGTGACTACCCAAACTTCTAGGAAACTATATAGTTCCATGGGTTTAAGAGGCTCACACGACTTTGACCTCCATATGTGCCAGCTTCGGAATTCTATGCGACTTATGCCAAGGACTTTCCCTAGAAGATAAATGACACTATTTTAAAACCATTGGAGAATGTGGAAGTTCTTGGTTTAATGGTACCATGCAGTAAAGGTAAGATCAACACGATTATGGGTACTAAAGGTACCATAGATGATCAATACAAGTTACAGATGAAACAGGGCCTTGACGCACTCAAGGGGTGGTTGACACTTCTTATTTATGACATTCCTCTTCATGGATGACTAATGGAGCAAGAATAGAACATAGATCAGGGCGGGTGCTATTATAGTAGAGGAGATTTTGATGAGAGCTAGGAAAGAGCAAACTTCCCTTTCATTCCCTATCTTGATTACTCAGTTGTGTGATGAATTGGGAGTTCTTTGTAAGGGTAAGACTGGTGGGAGGATCACCCCTGCCTCCTCCAATGAAGATTGGAGGATGAGGGAGAATACTTATGGCATGATGCAGCTCGAATGAAGCGACCACCACCTAATACTACGCCCGTAGTTGATCCTACTGCTCTTTAGGATGAGGCCACTCCATTCGCTCCTTTTGTGGCACTTTCAGGTATACCACATTCTTCATCTATACCATCTACTTGTACTGCTGCAGCTACCCCTAATCTTGTCTCCTAACTACATTGACCCAAGCCTTAATTTATTAAATGGGCAATCTTTCATGGTCTGTGGATGTACGAGATTCTAGGGTGGAGAAGGATATGCCCAAAATGATTGAGAGAGTAATTAAGGCGTCATTGGCTCCTTTGAGAGATAGGATGACTCAGTGTTATACCACCACAGTGTCAAATAGAGAGAAGTTGGATAACCTCACAACTAGGGTGGATGACCGAGAGATGATAGAGGGTAACTATGACGTTTTGCCTACGATGAGGGTTGACATTTTCACCCTTAGGGTTAATATAAACCAGGTGAGATCTACAAAATTTTGATGTTATGGGGTGAGGTTGCCTTGATGTACCCAAGGATGTGTGTACTAGTGTGCAAAGTGTGACTGAGCATCCGAATGTGGGTGGTACTACTATGGACTCCATCACAGATAATGTTGTTGATGATGATGAGGAAGAGATAGTCGAGGATGTTGATGATGAGTAGATAAATGAGGAGGAGATACAAATAGTAGATGATGAGAAGAAGACAACTATGACCTTGACAGATCTATAGGATTTAGAGGACATTATTATGTTGGCGACGATGGAGAGATACTGTGGGGAGACCTCCAGAGTTGGCACCAGTGGAGTCTCTTCATACTCCACCATTCCTTTCATTGACGTGTTGAACATTGATGCCTCGATTGGGCTTGCTTTTCTACCTCTTATGATTACTTTTTCGAGCACTGATACCAAGGATGATGCCACTCCTTCTTAGACTACAAATTCAAGAACTTTATAGGCATAGCCTGTTAGGGGGACTTTTATCTCTCCTCCCATACTCTTATTATTTCATTCCACATTGAGGACATGTCACGACCCGGGAGCACCCCCTAGTCGTAACCGGCGTACTCGACCTCGAAGAGGTCGAATAAAAGACTCTTAGCATTCATTCATCGCATAGACACTAAAACCATGAGGAATTTAAAACTCTCTTCACCAAGAAAAATATTGCATAAAAAAAATAGCAAGCGGAAGACTTTCTAGACTTTATACATGATGTCTCAAAACCATCTAATACTTTAGAGTACAAAAATTCTGGACTAATCCCACACACAACTTAAACAATACTAAAACGACATAAAAGAATATATTGGGTATTGTCCTTGAATCTATGAGGACTCACCAAGTCTTCATCTTCAACACTTAGAAACCTCTCAAATAGCCATGACATGTCATCATCTCCAAATCCCTACACTTTAGTCC
>JAJOOS010010190.1:0-35212 GCA_029582725.1 Solanum chiquidenum | reverse complement strand
TGATGCAGATGGCGTAAGGATCGGTCCTATTAATGCAAAATTCCTAAAGAGGTACTACCCTTGAAGTAAGATGATGCTCCTTAAGGTACGAGCCTAAACTGCATGTTACTCCTGGCCTGCAAGAGTATAAACTGTTTACGGCACCACAAAAAAAAATCACTCAATCCCCCAGAACTACGTTGTGACTTGATCCTCTTCACTGAGGTATGTAGGCGCTTAGAATATATCCTAAGTTCAGTTGCATGAGTGTCAAAAAATCAAATGTTCCCACTTGATCTGTCACATGACAGTCAAAGCGATAAGTATTTTGTTTTATCTTTTGTCTCATCAAACTTTAGACTTGAACGAAGTATTGATGGGTCAATGGAGGGGGCAAATTCTTATAAAATATGAGTTTCTTTAACAGTACGCTTGAAGTCTTTAAATTTAGCCAAATATGCAAGTTGAAGTCTTTAAATTCTTCGAGTTTACAAGTTGAAGTATTTGAATCCTCTAAGTATACAAGTTGAAGTATTCAAATCCTCTAAGTATACAAGTTGAAGTATTCAAATCCTCTAAGTGTGCAAGTAAGACTTCAAGTATGTAAGTAGAAGTCTCCAAATCCTCCAAATGTGCACGTCGTTATATTTCCATGCCTTAAGGTGGACAAATTTATCCCTTTGCACCTTAAGTTGGCCTTTTCACGGGTTTATCCTTAAAAGGATCTTTAAATTTCCATGCCTCAAGGTGGACGAGATTTATCCCTTTGCACCTTAAGCTGGCCTCTTCACGAATTTATTCGTAGATGGATTTTTTTTGTATGCCGTACATAGTTTATACTCTTGCGGGCCAGGAGTAACAAAAATAAACCGCCATGCCTTAAGGTGGACAAGATTTGTCCCTTTGCACCTTAAGCTGACCTTTTCACGAGTTTATCCTTAAAAGGATCTTTAAATTTCCATGCCTTAAGGTGGACAAGATTTGTCCCTTTGCACCTTAAGTTGGCCTTTTCACGGGTTTATCCTTAAAAGGATCTTTAAATTTGCATGCCTTAAGGTGGACAAGATTTGTCCCTTTGCACCTTAAGCTGGCCTTTTCGCGGATTTATCCTTAAAAAGATCTTATAAAGCCTCAAGTTGTTGATTTTCAAGGCGGAGAAGTTAAACACATCCCTTCACACCTTATGCTTAAGTATTTGGGACCTTGTAAAGCCTTGAGAGTAGTATTTTTTTTCAAGGCGGGGACGTTAAACACAATATTTAGTAAAGCCTCAAGTTAGTGATTGTAACATCTCGCAATTTGAAATAACTAGGAAGAAGCTTATAATTGGAAATAGTCATTTTTGGAAAGAATTAAAATCTAGAAATTTAGTTAAGTTAGGAAAAGTGAGATTTTGGTCAACTTCAAATGGTCATAACTCCTAGCTCAGGATGAGTTAGGTGCATTTCCAGATATAGTTGGAAAGCTCTTGGAATGATCTTTCCAACTCCGCCGAGTTTGCACGATTTCGAGTCCGTATAAGTGAATTATGCCCTTTGGAAGTTGGGCAGTTGGAATAAGGAAAGTTCAATACGAATTTTGAAAGGGTAGTTTGGTCTTTTCCTTACCCTTTTATTTGATTTCGTTTTAGGTGATTAATTAGGGGTCTAAGCTGAGTTATATCAATTTACACTTTTACCAAAAAGAGTTAGGATTTTGATAGAAGAGAACAGAAGAGAAAAAAAGAGGAGAAAAGAGAAGGAGAAGCAAGGAAATCGTCAAGTTCATCAAGCTAAGATCGTAGATTTCATCGGGGGTGATCGCTACAAGGTATGTGAGATCACATAGCATTGGGTTAGTTCACCCACGCGTCAAGTATGTTTAATTCAGCGTATTTTCGTCCTCAAAAGATTGAGAATTTGATGTTCTTGATAGTTGTTCTTGATTTGATTTCATTCTTGAATATGAGTTGGGATTAAGGAGTTTCTTGATGTGAAAGTGTTGTTTCCTTAAGTTGTTTGAGTTAGATTTTGTGTATATGATTTGGGTATATAAATCTAAAGTGAATTTGAGAAAATAAATTGATTTAAAATGATTTAGGATTAGAAAACGAGGTAAAAAATTAATCAGATCGCGTCTGTGGGAAGGCTGGCACGACGCGCCCCCATAGTGCCAGGCAGGCTGGGGTGGCGCGCCAGCAGTGCGCCAGATTTGAGCCCCAGTAAGTTGGGGCTGGCGTGGCGCGCCCGAGATGCGCCCAAATCGTCGTTTTTCACCAGTTTTGTCGTTTAGCCTATTTAAGTCCTTCTAAAGTGTGCTAACACTTTCCATTGATTCTAACTACTATAAATGACTTCTAAACATCTAGAAATCATCTAGAAACATGAATCATAAATTCAAATTCAAGGAAAGTCAAGAGCCAAGTCTAGAAAGTTCTTAGACTATTTTCATAAAGTCTTTTTGCAAATGTTTTAACTCTGTTTTAAGACTTAAGTTGTGAGTTCAGTAAAGAGTAAAGTTGAAGTTCATTTCTTCAAAAGTATATGGGGACTATGTATTCCCAAAAGAGTTTAAAATGTTTTCACATTTAAATAAGAATAGAAACTGAATTCTTCAAAGAGCCTTCGGGCTAGTTTTCAGAAAAGAGTAATCGTTTTCTAAATAAAGCAAGAGAGGAAACTTTGATTTCCAAGATAGCCTTTGAGCTATGTTTTTGATCACTAGTCTCAAATCACAGAAAGAAGTTGTTTTTAAAACATATGAACTAAGTATATTTTTGGGAGTAGTATTGAGCACCGATATGGGGATGCGAGTTCATATTAACTCAAGTCTCCATAAACCATGTAGTCATCATGGGTAGTAAAGGTTCATACTTTTTAGATAAATCTTTTTTCACAATAGACTACTGGATCCACTTAGTAGTTTAGGTCCTATACTCCGACAAGGTGTAGGATGGCCCGGGTAGCGTGGGGCTAATAACGTTGTATCATCACTATAGTTATTAAGTGATGGTTGTCGGTTAGAGAAACTACCACAACAGTAATTGCATGGTTCCTCAAGGGGTTCTGCTTAGTGTGAATAGGGGTATGAGACTTCATTCATGCATTGCACAAGTAGACTTTGAAAGGGAGCATGGTATGTCTTTTATGATACAATGATTATGATCAGTTGACATCATGTTTTAAATAGTTTTTCTTTTCTTTATATTGCACTTGTTTTAAACTGTTTTATAATGAAATGAGTTCAGTTAAGTATTCATGAGTTGAGAAGAGCCAAGGTAAGTTCTTCAATTTCTTTTAGATTCTTTCAAGCCTATGTTGTTTTAGCATTCCAACTCGCATACTCGTACATTCAATGTACTGATTCCAGTTGGCCTGCATCGTATTATGATGCAGACGCTGGTAAATAGGATCGGCATTCCGATGCATCGTTGATCTAGTGAGCAGTTCAGAGTCTGTTGGTGAGCCTCCTTGCAGTTCTGAGGACTCTTTTATTGCTTTCAGTATTTCCTTTATTAGGATGTTGTGAGATTTGTCCCAACATCCATATCAGTTATTAGAGGCTTCATAGATAGACAGTCAGTAGTGCAATCGTCTTTTCATTTTCATTATCGTATGTATTAAGACTTGGTTGCCATTTTGGCCAGCTGAATGTTAATCTTTGAAACATTCTTAGTATATATATTGAGCAGTTCAATTTACTTTTTTTTAAGTATTTATCTTGAGTAAGTCTTCCGCTGAGTAAGTAAGCCAGGCCAGGGGTTCGCTTGGGGCCAGCAATGGTCTTCGAGTACCGGCCACGTCTAGGGTGTAGGCTCGGGCGTGACAGTGATCTTCAAGGCGGGGAAGTTAAACGCATCCCTTCATACGTTATGCTCAAGTATTCAGAATTTAGTAAAGCCTCAAGTAAAGTGATCTTCAAGGCGGGGACGTTAAACACAATCCTTCACACCTTATGCTTAAGTATTTGGGACCTTGTAAAGCCTTGAGAGTAGTATTTTTTTAAAGGCGGGGACGTTAAACACAGTAATTTAATAAAGCCTCAAGTTAGTGATCTTCAAGGGGGGACGTTAAACTAATCCCTTCACACCTTAAAATCAAATTCTTGTGTTATGATAACTCTCCATTTCATGACTTCCAAAAATATATATATATAAATCCATGACCTGTAAAAGAAAAAAAAAGAGGACCACACAAAATAAAATGGAACGAAGTAAAAAAAAAACACGTACCTTTATGCTCTCGTGTTGCACTTCGAAGGTCTGCGAAAGAAAGAGAAGCCCGTAATGGCTGATGTTGAGAATAGAAAAACATTAGCCTCTATTTATAGATGTTAATATGGGTTATGGCGGTGGAGGAATCCATATCCTATACCAATTGTAACTCTATTTTTTTTAGATGTTAATACGGCACCAGAAGAATTCATATTTTATACCAATTATAATTCTTCTCTGCTTAAAATCCTAAGGAAGCATGGCAGTAGGAATTAAAAAAAAAAAACAAAAAACGGCAAAGCTATCCTTTTCGTGCTACAATTGGATTGCTGATTGGTAAAACAAACATCTAATTATCCTTTCTCCTAAATCTAATTGGCTAAGGATAATAGGAGGTTGGCAATATGATACTTAAATATCATTTCTATACTCCAATTATGCTGGAGTATATACCAATAAAATAATCTAAAATGCATGGTATATAATTATCGTGTAATTAATACTTCAAGTCTAGTCTTCTAAAGATAAAATATTTTGACAAGACTTGAAGCAAGGGATATTTGTAATCATTTAAAAATTATTAAATATAAATTTATAAAATGATTTGGATTATATTAAATTTATGAATATATTAGTCCAAATAAATTATGAATTAATATAATTGGGTTAATTATTCAAGTCCAATAAAAACCAAAATTAATTGATTTGGGCTACAATAGATGAACCCAATATGCTAAGTCCAATGTCATTTTATCCTATAGGCCCATTCTTTTAGTGCCACGTGGCAAATGACGTGACATTCCAAGTCAAACAAGAAGCCAATAGGATCATGACATGTGTCAAAGATGACAAGCCCGCTCCATAAAGCCCATATGACATGTCACTTAAATTTGATTGGCCGAAGGGAATCCTGTTCCAATCGCAACTCCTCTATTCTAAAACTATAAATAGGGGTCCTCATAATTCAGAAAAGGGATAGAAAATTCTAAACAAGAAGATAGAGAAAATCCGTGGTACAAACACCATAAAATTCTCTATAAAGCTACAAGTTTAAGAATTCAAGCATTCAAGTTCAAGAACGATCAAGATCAAGACCATCAGATTCAAGAACAAGCTCGAAGCCCTTGAATTCAAGCAAAAGTCAAGATCAAGATAAAGTTCAAAGTTCAAATTCATCGAAGATTCAAGATCAAGCTTTAAAGCCCTTGAATTTATATTTGAAAAGGCGAATTCAAAGGAATCATAGAAATTGTAACACTCGCACTTTGAAATAATAAAACGATTGTTGCTATAATTTTCCGTTCTTAATTATTATTTTCTCGACGCGAATTTTATTGTCTACAGTGACATTAACTTGAGATGTGAGCGAACTAGTCCAAACATCACCATTATGAAAAAATACAAAAGAATAAAAAAGATGTGATATCGTCATACTTCTATACTTCTAGTGTATTTGCTTGGACAACTCTTCTTTGCTTTTCAATTGATCAACTTTGAATTTAATCCAATTGGTAATTTCAAAGACAAAGAAGATGAAAGCAATAGAAGAAACAATAGCAAGGTAGGTAGGTTTCCATGTCTCTTCTTCTTGCAATATTTTGATGCCTTTGAATATGTTGACACAAATCACAATCAACAATGCATAGCCAAGAGAAAGATGATATATACTCCAATATGTGTGAAGTTCATCATTCTTGTGGGGCTTTAATCTTAGTGCCAATGTCTGTATATACACATTAACCAATTGATTAATTAGTAGTGTACATTAAATTGTCATTGACATTATAATGAAAATAAACTAAAATCATAATTAAGTGATGGATTAATTCATGAATCATGGGATAAGAGTACGTATTAATCATTCCTCGTCCGATCAATTTATGTGAAGGTATTTGAATAGAGGTAAAATTTAAGAGAAAGAAAAACCTATGAAACTTATGCATATATCAAACCGTAAAATTTATGTCACTTTAAATGGGAACTTTATGTGACTAACACTACTAAATTCAAAGGTTTTTTTCATTGTGAATCAGTGAAAAACTTGTTTTATAGAACATGATTTTCCTACTTATTTTCCATCGAATCAGCTCACTGAAAAATTGCATGGTGAAAAATAGATTCTCACTAAAAATATATAGTAGAAGCCTTCCTAAGTTTTCCATACGAAAATAAAGTAATTTTTTTTCTTTTCGCACTGATTCAATCAAAATATCTATAAAATAGTCACAAAAAATTTATCAATGAAAAATTCAATGGAAAAATAGTACTACTACAACTAAAAAGAAGGAGTGACACATAAATTGAGACAACAGAAGTAACTATGATTAACAATAAAAGCATATCATATATATTGTATAAAAAATGAGTGCAGAAAATCAAAAAGTTGTTAGAGACTAGAGAGTAGAGAGTTTTACTTGTAGGGTGGCAAATGTGAAGATGGAAATACCATAAGCTCCATGTTTGGGAAAAGAGTAATATTTGGAATAATTTCCAAGCCAAAAGCCAATTGCCCAACCAGTTGCACCAAAAATATATCCACATGTTTGGCATGCCTTATGAGCATGTTTCCATTGATCATGTTCATTCCAATGTATTGGTCCCTTTTTGAAATACCTAGCAATTATCACCCCAATAGGCAGTATTACACCCCAACCTATAATGCTAAGTATTCCATGAGCCTGCAAATATAAAAATAATTACAAGTGTAAAATAAACTTTTTCTATTCAAGTGTAACTTATTACTTTCCAAAACATAGAATGTAGTTTCTCATAAGTGAAATTTGGGAGAGGAAAAATAACATAATATATAAATATGTCCTTTAACTTGGCCTCGTATTTGTTGCCTCTAACTTTGGATGTGCACAAGTAGGCACTTAAACTTGTATAAAATTGAACAAGTAGACGCACGTGTACGTCCTACGTACGTGGCATAATACACATAGGATGTCACGCATGACACAAGTTGGTTACGTAGGACGCGACTTAGGACTCATATGTTTACTTGTTCAACTTTATACAAGTTCAAGTGTCTATTTATATATGCACAACCAAAGGGTTTAAAATATTGTGTTCTTATGGGTTTAGGGGTTCATTGGCAAATTGATAAGTAGGAGGGTCCAACTTACAAACGGAGCCAAGTACAAGAGTCTCCCTGATCATTCCGCCTTACATAAAACCAATTCAACTCACATATCATGGTTAAGTAGCTTAATAAAGTTTATATATTACTATTAACTAATTAATCAGAGTTTAGTAAAAGAACTCTATACTCAAACACATAGTGTATGTATGTATTAGCTTAGTGTAAATATCTTATGTGAATAAGTTTTTACCTAGTTTGAAGGACATTACATGCATGAAATGAAAAATAAATAAATAAATTATTGATGGCTTAAAATAAATTTGCACTATCAAATCAGCTAAAAAATTACTATTAGACATTAATTACACAAGTTCATGAAAAATAAGGTGTAACCTCTACCACATGCATGGTAAAATACAATATTAATAGGAGTGTAACATTATTTTATATTGTTACGTGTATATAAGTTAAATTCGAAAAAATATAGACATCACTTACAACTCTTGCTTGATGGCGTCTAGCAGATCTAATACTTAGAGATGTGCCAGTCTGCAAATCAATGATCTCCGTGCTATCATAATTTTTGAGTGTTTTTTCATGAAATTTGGGTTCCATTCCAATTGCAACTTTTCCAACTTGCCAAACATGATTAATTCTTGAAATATCAACTGTTTGAGGAAGATATATAGTGGCTTCTATAATGTGATATTGAATATGTCCAAGAAAACCAAATGTCAAATTGCTTACATTTAAATCAATTGGAGTTGGTAAAAGATTGCACCCTATTTTAATATATTGTGTGACATTGTATGTGTTACCAAGAAATGAACCATTTGTTTGTTTGATGCCAATAAGTGCTTGAGTCCCTACCATTCTTGGTTCTGGTCCTAAGTTCAAACCCCAAGCTAACCATCCTGTTTCACTATCTAATCTTGCTCCCACCATTACCTGTTGGAACAGAGGAAAATTCAGAATTTAAAGTCGTAAATTAATGGTAGAACCGAAAATTCTACCTAGGGGATTGAAAAGAATGCAAGAATATTACACTTG
The DNA here is from genome assembly GCA_029582725.1 of Solanum chiquidenum. Lineage (NCBI taxonomy): Eukaryota > Viridiplantae > Streptophyta > Magnoliopsida > Solanales > Solanaceae > Solanum > Solanum chiquidenum. The sequence goes on along the minus strand of JAJOOS010010190.1, from coordinate 26,909 downwards.
ATATTTGAACATGCAACCTGACCCGACGTTTGAACCATTATACTACAAACTTTATTTTCCACAACCCAAAAGGGTTCAACAAATTTTAATAATAATATAAAAAATTAACCCAATTTGGTATAATTTTCTGACAAAGGGGTGTTCAATCGATTTATATAGGATATTAACTAACAAGAAATTTCTTATCAATAATAAAGAAACAAATAGTAAAAGCCATAGTTGACAAAAATGAATTTTGAAAGAAATAGGAAAAAAGAGAATTCAAGAGCCAATAAGTATCAAAATAAAGATAAAAGACAAGTGCACCAATTTGATATTTTAGTACTATGGCTACAAAGAAGAGCTTCCGAATTTTTTAGAGATGATGGGATCAAAACTTGATCAAGAAAATGTTTTTTAGCTTCGAAACTCGTTGAAAAGGGTAGTGCAATAACAATCATACAAAAATGATCGAATCTTCAGACTTTCCAATCCCAAAAAAAAAAAAAAAAGGTGCTCAAATATGGTCAAATTACTTAAATAGGAGAATTATAGCCCTTGGTAAGTTTATTGAAAACACAAGCATACAATTTTTTATGCATGTATTTATGTATCGAACCGAAAGCAATAAGTTTAGTTGAACTCATAAATTAACCATCTCTAGATCCGCCTCTGACCTGGAGAGTTTGAGTCGTCGTGTTTTCAACTTTCCATCCAAATTCAACTCCATTCCTATGTTTGTATCTCTTGCATAATGTCAGATTTCTACTTAGGGTTTCATATAAGAAATTCTCAGTGCAACGATGGGCATGAATTGTCAATGAAAATAAAGATAAAAGAAAGATTGAGTTTGAGACAAAAAATATTAAACAAGATGAAGACATCTTCACTTTCTTTTTTATTTCTTTAATTTATTGCTTTTTTTTTTCATGTTTCAACCTCAATATATATAAGAGCTAAGTTAAAAGAGGGAAAGAAAAATAAAATTAACTTGAGCATGCATGATATTTTCCATGGAGTGAGAAAATTGGAGTTTAAAAGAAGTAATGTATATGTTCTGTTCTCTTTATTCATGTTTTTTCTCACTTTTTGTTGGATAAAGTCTGAGGTTCTTTTTTGGGAACAAAGTGTGATATGATAGCAATAAGGGTCGTGGTGGAGCGATAATCCTTTATTATTAATTAGACGTCTCAAATTTAAATTTTACTATGTATGAAGTCTTCTTTATTAAGGATCATTTTATCCCTGACAGTACCACAAAAATAACTTTTAGCGGTAATATATATGCACATTAATAATGAATGTTAAAGTCTTTGCCGGCATTAGTTAATTGTTCTTGGATTCAATGTCGCTATAGGCTTTAGGGACATTTACAAAAAAATATTAATTATCACTAAAAAACACATGTAACGGCAATTAAGCTATATTGACGTTAATTAATTGTTGTTATAAATCATTTTTGGTGTAGTAATTATTTCCCATATGAATTAAAATTTAATCGCATTTCAATACGATCCCAAACCTTAAGTTGGAAATCGAAAAAAAAAAATAGAGAGAAAAAGCGTGGGAAGGCAAAAACAGTGTTTCAATTACTCTTCTAAGATTTTACACTTTACTTGTCTTTCAATTGTTGCTTTTCTTGTTTAAAATGCTTTTACTAAAGTGAGAACCAACCAGATGTAGCAATGTGTTTCACGTATGTAAAGTGTATGGGAAGGAATTACACTCCAAGGACAAACACACTTAAAAAATAAAAAAAATAGGCGGAAAGGCTTTACACAAGACCACAGGGCGAGAGAGCCTTTGTTTACCTGCTTAACCGTACCCTTCTATCGTACCTATATAGCCTTTTCTTCAGTTATATCCCGTTTGTTTCTTATCCGAAAGCAAGCAAGACAACAAGGGAGGGTTTAGGCAACTCGCTAGTTTCAAGATGGGTTTCCTTGCGGGTGTGTCCACTTGTTTTCCTATTCAAGTGCCGATTCCAATTTCAGAAAGTTCAGATGAAATAATAAAATAGGCATAATACATAAATATGCTCTTTAATTTTACTTCAGTGAATTTTTATATCCTTCAACTTTCAGTGTGTACAAGTAGATACTTAAATTTATATAAAATTGAACAAGTCGACACACAACCTGACATAATACACGTAGGACACAACATAGGTTACAAAATTGTCATGTAGGATGTCATGAAGGATGATTGTGTCTATTTGTTCAATTTTATATATGTTTAAGTGTCTACTTGTGCACACTCAAAGTTGAAAGGGTATAAATGCTAGCCGAAACAAAGTTAAAAAGCATATTTATGTATAAATTCCCCTTTAAACTTGTTTTTTAAAGGGAAAATTGTATGAAATAGCAAACTATTAATTCAAATTAAATGTTATAGCCATAGTTTATTTTATTTGTAATTCGCAGTAAACATCCCATTTTTTTGCCATATGGTTCGGTATACAATTAGTCATTTTCGGTATACAATTACTCATTCGGTATACAAATGTGTTTGTGTTTGTATAAAGCGATAGAAAATTGTATATACAAATACAAATACATATATTTTCGTCCTATACACTTATAATTATACAAATACAAATCTTATTATACAAATTACAATGTATGACTTATACAAAACTGAACAATTTGTATAAAATTGGATGTATCTAGTGAATTATACAAATCAAAAGTTCCATAGCAAACATAAAATTTGTTATGGAACGCAATTATGCAAACTATAGTTATAATATACAAATATGATTTTTATGTTTGTTGTTGCTCTTTTTTAAAGGTATATATCTTCTTCTTCTTCTTTTTTTTAAAAAAGGACAAATATTCCCCCCGAACTATTGTAAATGGTATGCAGATACTACCCTCCGTCATACTTTTGAGACATTGGTGCTCCTGCCGTCCAAAAACTAGGGCATATATGCTTTTCACTCTAACGGAAGACTAAATAGGGACACATGTCGCAATCTTATCCGTCCATCCGATATTTAATAAATATTGAGTCGGTGAATAAGATTATGACACGTGTATGTCTGTTAGTATAAAGGGTATATATGCTCTAGTTTTTGGACGACTGGGGCACCAATGTCCCAAAAATATGATAAATGGTATTTGCATACCATTTACGATAGTTTGGTGGTATATTTGTCCTTTTTCCAAAAAAAGAAGAAGATAATAGGCATAAATTCTCTCTAAACTTATGCCTTCTTAACTATTCGATCAAAAGTGAATTTAACACCACTCAGTTTCATTGATATGTTCCCATCTCTTGAAGTGGATGTGGCAACAACATGAATATGAAGGGAATGATTATTTTCTTCCTTTTCTCAAAGTTATTCTCCCAAATGTTACAAATTTTACTGTTTCAACTTGTAAGTTACTAGTCATAAAGCAACCTCTTGGTTGATAATACAAATGTGTATGGAAGAAGCTTATAAGATGCATTTTCTTTTTTGGGAAAGGGTCAAAATTATTGGTAATCTGAGCCACTTTTGTAATGAGGACACTCCAATAACCCAACAAAAGAAAATGATTCCATTAAATCCACCAAAAGCTAGACGGCAAAAGTATTTTTGATACCCAAATCAAATATAAGATAAAATTGAACTATTTTCAATAGTTCAAGAATATTTTGACCATTGTTTTGCCATGTTAATTGTTATGTTAATGATCTAAATGACTCGTGTGGATAATCATTAGTTCAGAAGATATGTAGTCCTAAAAATAAACGGAAAATATATTTTTGGTACCAAAAGCAAACAAAAGATAAATGAAAGTTATTTCGAATTATTCAAGAATATTTTTGGCTCTTTGTTATTTTTTTTAATCTTCTATTAAGGATGTATAGGTAAGTGTTAAATTTATGTCAAGGTAGACAAGAGCGAAGGTCAAATTTATTTTTATGATCATTCATCTTAATATTGAGTTGATATAAATCGCACCTTACTCCAAAAAAATGTGCAATAAAAGTGATTTGAAAATCACTAGGTAGCCATAAACTCTTTCCAAGCAATGCCCAAAAATCTCATATCTTTCTTGAACGGACCACTCAACCGGTGAATAACTGGATGTCTTATACTTTTAGTATTATATCTCTCGAACATTTCTTGGAGTCAAGAGTCTATTGAAAATAGCATCCCTACATATATTAACATCTATTGAAAATAACGTCCCTACGAAATAACCGCTTTTCAACATTCTTTCAAATAGTCCATGTTAACATCTTTTACATAATATCCAACCCCTATAGCCTCATATGTCACAAGACAGCCAAATAATCATCTTTCAAGTATGTCCCTTCTGTAAGCATTAAAAATCTTATAACATGGACTTGCTGAAAAAATCCCATTAGCGTTTGCCTTCAACTTATGATGCTCGGATTCTTTAAAAATGTTGATAGATGTGTGGCAAGTCCTCCAAAAGTAATGCATTTTTTGAAGATTTGATATGGATACAACAACATTTTAGGAGAGTCCAAACAATATACTCAATTTATAATATCCGATACAGGGTTCGGATTAGTTTTTAGGGAAAATTACGCGTATAAGCAAACATATATTAGTTAATTACTTAATATAGCTATAGTTTACCTTAATTACAATTCGCGGCTTACTTTTTGCTATAATTACACAGCTCAGCTTTTTAGTTTTGTATAATTCGCGCATTTGTATAATTCAGAATTTGTATAATATAATTTGTATAACTTTTGTATAATTCGGAATTTATATGATATAATTTGAATAACTATTTGCACTTTTGATGTTTGTAATTGTATAAATTAGTTATTTTGAGTTTATACAAAAATAACTGAATTATACAAATGAGGTAGCTTAAACTATAGCTACAACCCGTAAATATGCAAACTATAGCTATGAAGCATAATTAAGTTTATTATAGTGATTATTTGTGAAAGTTCCTCTAGTTTTTAACTAGTGAAATTGTAATTTTTTAAGGAGGTTTTGGATTCGAGTTTTAGTATCGGAGAAAATTTTGTTGAAAGCTAGTTAGTCGGGGGTTTCAATGTTGATATCAGACATGGGATGAAAAATAAAAAAAAATAAAAAAAATTCGTGGTGCGATCACAATATCAGTAAATTAATGTCACAATTGTTATTGCTATAACTTTCTTATCTATATGTATGTAGTTTTACTTTTATACTAAATAAAAGCTATAATATTTTTTTTATTAAAAGTAATTCTGAAGAAATGGATTTTTCATTAGCACATGCTTAGGAAATAGATGAATTGAAAAGTATACGGATAAATATTATTTTTAAATATATATTTATTTAGAAATTATTTTAAATTCTAGTATGTGTTGTTTGTACTGATATTATTCTTGTTATGCCACTTGGCATAGTCTGATTGCAGGGGCGGATCTACGTGGAAAGGTGGGGGTGCCACGGCACCCAGTGATCTCAAAAAATTTGTTGTATATATATGTATACATATATTATAATTAAATATATATTAACTTTGCCACCCAGTGACTGAAATTCTGAGAAGTTCAATTGGTGAAGGAGGCCACCTGCCACACCCGCAATGCGGGTTCGATCCTTGCTGCAAGCACCTATTCTTTTTGTTTGCTCCTTTTTTCCTTTTCTTTTTTTTTGTATTTTTTATTAATGGGTAAAGGGCTTTAATTTTGTTTTTCTCCATTCATTCTTATTTATTTACTATTCTTTATTAATTCAAATTGACTCCTTTTCACAATTAATTTTTAATTTTTTTACTCTCTTTCACTAATTATTAATCTCTTGATATGAGTGTTACGTGTTTATTCTTTATCAATTAATGACTACTGAATTATGAACGTCATATAAATATTATTAAGAATATATTAAAATAGTTAGTTTTAAAAAAATATAAGTTTTAAAAATGATGAATATTATTATTAGAATTTTTTTTAAAATTTAAAGGTTCTTTCAACGTTCTTGCTAAGTAAGAGGACTAGGCTGAAACTATATTTTTTATTTTTTCCCTACTACATATCTCCAACAACACATAAAGTCAATGAAATATGAATATATTAAGTTCATACTATTAGATGGTTTATACAAGCTCAAATTTTAATGTGAAAAATCTTTTTTTTTCCTCAGTTTCAGCGAATAAGACATCTAATTTCAAAAAGTAAATAAAAATTGAATTGTTTAGTTATCTCTAATCTCAGAATATCTAAAAAAGAATATCAATAACATGCATATTTGATCAATTTGTTTATAAAAATAAAAAAGGATTAATAACCTGAATTGTAACCCAAAATTAAAGCAACCGATCCTTTTATCTTACTTGAACGATGTGGCACCCACGACCTCCAAATCCTAGATCCGCATCTGGGGTCACTGATGTTTTTTAGGTGAAGACGAAGATGAACTCTGATAGCTTCTACCTCTCTTTCCTTATGGTGGGAGTCGTGTCTTATTATATTAAATCTAGCAATCTCTTAAAAGCAGTGGCAGAGCCAGAATTTTCATCAAGAGTGTTCATATTTAGGACAAGTAAAAAAAATAAACCTTGTTAGTGAGATTATAAAGATTGGAACGTCACTTTTATTCTCTTAAAAAATGAAACTAAAAAAAATTAAACAAAACATCTTAGTCCGGGCTAGAACCCAGGCCCTTGAGGCGACTTTGCTCTCTAAAAAACGAAACTAAAAAAAAATTAAACAAAACATCTTAGCTTGGGCTTGAACCCAAAGCCCTTGAAATGACTTTAAGCAACCTTAACCATTGAGTTATATCTTTTTTTTAGAATGTCAAGATTGTTCAACAATTAGTATATATCTAAAAATATTGATATTTAACATATATACTCGCAAAAATATTTCGACAAAGGTTGTTCATCTGACCACCCATGCTGAGGTGTAGCTCCGCCCCTGCTTAGAAGCTCTTGTACCTGTTAAGATAGTTCTTTAGCAGGTTTCAATATATTCTTTATAAAAACACTTTATTTTGACTAAGTTTGAGTGTTTCGGTATTTAAATAAGGTGTTTAAATAGTTTGTATTTTGTTCACTTTCACATTTCATGTTATAGAGTAGACGCTCATACCGCCTGATGATTGGGTCGTGACAATTTCAGTTTTTTCTCTTTGTTTTTTTGTTTTTCCTTCTCACTTTACAAAAAAAAATAAAAAAAAATCTTTAATCTTGTGGTCTTAAACATGTCATGTGGAAAGCTGAAAGTAAAATGTTACCAAAAAAAGAAAGAGGTCATTTTTTTTAAACAAACTAAAAAGGAAAGGAGGTCACTCTTTTTAAACGGAGGGGTATATTATAAGAGGTTAGGAAGCACATATATATTTGACAACATGAGTGCTTTCTAGTAAGGGTAATTTGGTATTTTCACTATATTGGCTATATATGATGATCTCTGTCAAGCTGTGATTTTGAGATACTCCTTCGTCTTTGAGGTATTTTCATTAGGGTTTGTTATGTTTCGCCGTCATTTGATCAATCTCTTCTTCCAACTCTCTCTCTCTCAGTCAATTTATCTGAATAACTTGTTTAGCATCTACAAGTTCTCTCACGTGGCTACTCTGATTTTGGGTTTTATAGTTTGATTTGAATTCTCTTTTTGTGTTTGATGTTGCATCTTGCCCTGATTTGGGAATTGATGTTTTCTTCTCCATGCGATCTCCTCGATGCTTTCTTCTCCGTGCGATCTTCTCTTTACATATCTAAATCAGAAGGTAACTAAAACTTTTGAATTTCTTAACCCTCTGCATATCATGAACGTTATTTCAGGCTCTGAGTTGAAGAAAAGAAAAATGAAGAGTTACATGAAAAAACAAAAGCAATCCAAAAAGGGTATTTTTGACTCTGATCTTGATGTTGTTGATGATAAGTCATATCATCAGGTAACTAACTACATTAATTGTATTTTCGCTTTCGTATACACTCTTGTGCTTAATTTATGTGCTAGTTAATTAGAAGGAGGAGGATATCGGGTTTCAAAATTAGGAACTAGTTGTATAAATTATTGTAAACGCTGTTATAATGTGAATTGAATTATTTGATTCTAAAGGCTACCATTTGTGTTGATTCATGATGTAGAATAATTGATTTCAAATTTTTAATTAACTTGATCAGCAAATGTATTGTCTTGATAACCTTTATTAATAGATTATTATAAAGAGATTCCATGGTTTTGATTTAATAGCAAATGTAGTGTAGCATTAGATGTGTAGTAGGTGCATGTCATCTGTTCACTTCTCAACCAATGCTAATACTACATTTGCTAAACCACACTTGTAAAAAAATACAAAAACTTGATACACCACCCAAAAATTGAACAGATGACATGCATCCACTACACATTCGATGCTACACTACATTTGTTGTCGTATCAAAACTTTGGAATCTCTTTATAATCTATAAATAAATATAATCAAGAACAGTACATTTGTTGATCGAACTAATTAAAAATCTGAAATCACTTATTCTACATCATGAGCTTTGAAAATCAAATAATCCATCTCATATTATAACAACATTAATATTAATTTATACAACTTTTTCCTAAATTCCGGAACTCCATATCTTCTTTATTGAATTTCCTTCTAACTACTAGGCCTAGGCTTAGCACATAAAATAAGCACAAACGAATAGTGTATATGAAAACAAAAACACAATCAACCTGATGACATGACTTTCCATCAACAACATCAGGATTTGAGTAAAAGAATATCCTGTTGGGACTACTTTCATTTCTTCATCAAGCTCTTCATTTTACTGTTCTTCATCTCAGAACCTGAAACGACGGTCATGATATACAATAGATTAAGGAATTCAAAGGTTTTACTGTGATGTACTGATATTTTATTCTAGCTTAGAGCAATTAAAGTACTATTGCACTGTCTGTTTGATTTTTGAATTCCTTAAAAATTATTATATCTTGAATTGTAGAGATGTGTTGAGGTTTAATTGAGGTAGGCAAAGATTAGGACAAAAAGGCTATTACAAAGATTAGTACAATCAGTGTATTGTCACTGTGTAACTTAGAGCTTGATTGACATTACTGATAAAAACTGCTTATTTTTAAAAAAAATTAAATTAAAATAGCTTTTTTTAAAAGTTTTTTTTAAAAAATAAAATATTGTGTTTGGCTAATTCATTTGAAAAGTTTTATAAGCAAATTGTGATTGGTTAATTTTTTTAAAAAGTGTTTTTGAGAGTCAAACTACGATTAAGGGCATGTATTAATGTCATTTTAATATTAAGATTATTTTATAGAAAGAACCTAGTTTAAACATCCATTAAAAAAAAAAAAAAAATTAAATGGAACTTAACCAAACATATGATATATATATGGAAGTGACATTTTAATCTTTAAAAAAAAAATCCACTTTTGCTTTTCTCAAAAAATAGAATTTTTTAGCTTCTTCCCAATAGCAGAAAAACTGCTTGCTTCTGCTTCTATTTAAAGAAGTATAAAACATTTGACTATCTAACTTATAATGACATTGAAAAATTGCTTTAGTGTTTTTTATGGAGATTCCATCCAAACCCAACTCCATTGATATGTTCATACTCTTGCAATGGATATTCAGTTAATATAAATCGCACCTTGCTCCAAAAACATGTGCAATAGAAGTGCTTGTAAACCACTAGATAACTCATCACGAGCAATGCCCAAAATCTTGATCGGACCACTCAACCATATCTAAGTAGTTGGCAGGGGAGGGGTGGGTCAGAAATTGTATATCAGCAAGGACAGAAAAGTCGAAACGAATAAGTTCATTTTTTATATATGTTTCTGGAATTGAATAATGTTACACTAATATCACAATTTTAAAAGAAAACAAAATTGATTAAGCAATATTTGCTCAAATAATATGTTAGTATAAGATTTCTGAATTGAAGGCAAGAACCATTTTCCTTCTTTTGGATAACTGCAGGCAAGAACCAGTTCCTTGAGCTGCAGAAACAGTTGGACCCTTTTGAAAGCAAGACCTTCCCTTTGCCAAACACTTCTGTAGAGATGTTTTGTGACTTTCCTTTTAACAGAAGACAAAAACACCCTTGTCCGACGTGACCATCCTTTTTGAAGCAGCAGTACCGACGATCCTCTCAAGCTGAATTCAACAGAAAGTAGATTGCACAGTAAGAACACTACCAGGAAACCAAACACTTGGAAGAAAGTTTGAGATGAATACTTTGACAGGGAAAAGGGAAAAAGGTCGAAGAAGCATGAGAGCAAAAGATATGAACTAATAATTGTACAGGGGGATTTGAAGCCATACCCGAAGCTGGTCAAAACGAGAAAATAAAACAGTGCAAGCAGACCCTTGTAGCAGATTTACAACCTGCAGGAGAAATGAAAAAGATAACTTGGTAAGACTTGCGTTCATGTGAAGCACCATATAATCCTAATTTGGGGGCGAAGTAGAAATGATCACCTCTGGGTAAAATTCTTTCCGCTCTGGAAGTGAATAAATGATCAAGTTCTGAATGCCACGTATCTAATTCTCAGGACATGTTGAACACAAAAATAATTAGTATTATGCAAACACTAAATAAAAAAGGCTGATAATATCTTTTAGAGGGATCCAAGGATGCATACAACCAATAAGTTACCTGTTTCAAAAAGGATACATACAACCAATAATCATGAAAGAAAACAAGATTAATACCAACATTAACTATCAAATGGCGGTGTAATTGAGAAGAAAGTTGGCAACTACCGCATGATACTGTTTAAGTACAAATATTACTGAGAATATGATATCAAAAAGGAAAATTCAGTACCCTTGTTTACTCTTTTGACACCAGAATCCCCAGACCTCTTAATACTCTGCAAAGGAATGACACCTTTTATACCAAACTGAACAGTAGCCAAAATGACCTCTTGAGTGTTGTACAAATCAACATTCTTATGTATGACTATGCTATTTGGAAAGCTACTGAGAATGGCCAATACTCCAACAATTCAGCTTAGCTTAGAATATCATTAGGGATCATAGACAGAAACCTCTTTCCTTATAACATTTGGCATAGTGCTATACATTTTAAAATATCCTTTCTCACTTGGAGATTGATACATAACAAACTGCCTTTTCTTGGAAGTGACAAGTCTACTAGATCACAAATTCAACCCCAGGAACAAAATACAAAACTATCCTTGGAAGCACTCCTAGTTTTTCCATAGAACTACAGACTTGTAAGCGTAGAAAAATCCATAATACCATCAAGTAATTTAGAAGGTATACTTCCAGGTTCAATATAACTTCCATAGCACAGTGCTATTAGCGTTGAAGATCGTTTGTCTTAGACAGTCAGGAGCTTTCATATTCAGCTACCAGATATAAAGAAAATTAGAATCCTTTGCCAGAGACAGGTTGTAGCACTCCTAGCTTTATCTTACCAGTTTTTCTATTTCATTCCTTTTTTGGATGAGTACCATAGATCTAAGCATAATCCCTATCTGTTCCTCACAGTATACTAGTTTGTGAGTGGATATCACCTTGATCATGATCCTCTAAGCTCATTCAAGGAAAACTTTCATGAATCAGATCGATCAGCTGAAAGAAACCACTTCCAATTGGCAGAAAGCACATTTATCCCATTTAACAGAGATTTGGAGATTGTTCATGTCAAGACTTAAGGAACCAGGAATAACTATAAAAAGAGTTTTATAAGCTGATTAAAATTCCCAGTTAGAGTGCCTTGGACTAACTACAATTTTCTCTGCAGAATCAGATATACAAGGTATAGACTAAAAGCATACAACATTATCCAAGACAAATGCCAGAGCATTCTTATAAGCAGGAAAAAAAGTAGAGAAAGTAAGGCAGCACAAATAGCATTCAAGAGAGAGAACCTTGTATCGGTGATAGAAGTGAGCTCTTTCAGTGTAAAGCATGATTTTCTTCTTTCCATCAAAAAACCACCCTCGTGCACGAGATATGTCACTCTGCTCAGTGTACCTAGAAACAAAGGCAAACAACTGACTGAACCTTAAACCAGAACAGCGTAATTATATAACAAGTAGACCTCTTGGATCACAAATTCAATTTTATACACAGAAATGCAAAGCGATCTGAACACAAGATATTACTCACTCTCCCAATAGACAAAAGGATGCCTCTTGTGACTTCAGAAAGTTCCTTACACGGATAAACTCAAAGTAAGAGCTAATAAATAGCATTATACCACCCTGCAGAACACAAAAAAGAGTCAAAGAAAGATCATCTCTCACACAGCTGAATACTTAGGAAGAATGAATTGTTTCCCGAGCTCAGTCAAACATACCTGAGTGGAATCCTTTATCTTGGGGAACACCTAGAATAACAAACTTGATCAGAGTGGAGTTGACCATACATCAATAGTACAGCACAATTGTAAGACCAACTGATTTGATGATGATATTAACTTTACAAAATCATGTTACACAGGTAGAAGGGTGTGGTTATAAGAAGTAGTTTTTTTTTTCGAGGAAAAAAAAGAACAATTGTACAATTCCATAACTAATGAGTAAATGACAAAAACTGAAGCAAGACGACTTCATCTCTCTTTACATTGAATAACACAGTACAAATGCAGGTCCTAAATAGTTCAGGAAAACTCAGTGGGAGGTAACGAGATGGTATTGGATAAAATCTTAGTTTATATGCACCACCAGATTTGAAATTTAAACAAAGATTAGGGGCAGTGCCTTAAACAATCTTTTAATACAGACACGAAAAATGATTAGAGTATCTGGTTCCAAAATAATCATTTATACAAATGCATTCCGGCAGAGAATTAAGTTGCTATCCACTTATCTAGCTTCATCACGAAAAAGGAAAAAGAGTTGCATTTATGATATAAGCTAACATGATAAAATACAGGATCTAAGAAAATTAGAGCCTAAAGGAAGAATCATTTGGCGGCTCTGTAACAGAAGAAATGATGGAGGGTTATACGGATCAGACAATGGGAAACTGTACCTACGTTAACTTGAAAAAATGTGATCATACAATGTAGTACTATTTGAACCATACTCACTTCCATCAGAGTATTTTTATCTTCACTTTCATTATTGTTTTCCTATTTTCTTTGGGGGTTTTTTTTAAAGGGGGAGGGTTTACAGCAGCCACACAATGATTTGGTTAAGGAAAGATTTGATTAAAGAATGTGAAGCAGGCATTATGACCCTGGAGTCTAGTAAAGAGGATACCATTTTTATCAAACTTCTGTTGAGAAGGTAAAGAGGTTTCATTTTCTTTAAACATTTTTTATGGTCTGGGAAATACATTCCATCTTGTTAAAGGCGTAGTAGGAGCAAGCTTTGAACTTCAGGAAAGATAATATCACAATTATTTGAGCCGTGCCATCATGAAGAGAAATGATCAATAATGCAGAAGAATAACAGACCTTTTTTGTGAAATAGTCAAACCGGGCATCATCAGCATCTTCAGCAGTATTCGCATCAAATCGCTCATAAATCTGCAAGTATGAGAAATGGCAAAACCCATAAGAGGAGAAAGGATCTATAGTACTTCCACAGTAATATGATTAATCAAATTCATGTCAGCAATTAAAAAATAAAACAGAAGCCAGACAAGATTCAAACTTAATAATACATGTAGCATACAATAGTATGCCCACGTGCTTGGCTAAGAAAAAAATTTAGACTGCAGGGAAGAGGAAGTGTTTAAGACATAGAAGAAATATAAGTGTCCCATCTCTGTTAAACAAAAGTTTTAGATGAGGTGATCATAATATCAACATAATCATAACGTGACATAACTACAGACCCAGAACTCGATGTATTCCTTTTTGATAAACTGAAATTCCTGGTTGAGAACCATGAGGTCTCTGGTTCAATTCAGACAAAAAAACACTAGGTGATTCTTTCAATCTGCCCTAGCCTTGATGGATAGAGTTAACTGGTACCTGCTGGTGGGAGGTGTCAGGTATTCCGTGGAATTAGTCGAGGTGAGCAAAAGCTGGCCCAGACACCACGGTCATCAAAGAAATAAACTGAAATTCTTACACTGAAAATTCGCCGGGTTCAAACCAAATTATTAAATATAACTATAAGACCATAGTTTTAATGCTCACCTGCCGTATTTGAAGCACTACCTTTGGTAAAACACCTTTATACTCGCTTGCCAATTTGACCTGAAAATACAGCACTTAGATAAGCAAAATATCTCTCTTTTTTAAGCATTCACAGAATGTAAACATGCTGAAATTTTATATTGATGTTTTTTTTTTTATGACAAGGGAAACCCGCAGCCGCTACCCTTTGGGTGTGCACAGGGTTTTTATATTGATGTTTTAGGACAGTAAAGAGGACATTTCTAGCAAATTTTTCTCAATTAATGTTGAATGAGCATTATGAATTCCAAGGTAATGTGCAGGACTATGCATCAATCTTTTCTAGTGGAAATCCAATTCTTTTTCCCTAATGCATGCAACCCTTCAAAACTCAAATGAAGTAAGAACAACATATTGAACTCACATTAAAATTTCCATCTCCCACTATTAAATATTACTGTATAATGGAAATTCATTCATCATGTTGCATAAGTTTAGGCACATCTATCATCTTCATTAGAAGAAATTTTTTTCTTTTATGAAGGTCCTCATTAGAAGAATGTAAGTGGAAGGAAAAATAGAAAGTCAAATGAAAATGTTTTTATTTTTAATTAGATAAAGGAAAAACAATAATTAAAATTACAGCTTCAAAGTGCCCCCAGGTTTTGGCCTAGTGATAAGAGTGCAACGTGATGTGCTTTAGAAGCACTTCACTGGTTCGAACCCTGAAACAGACCAGCCCAATATTTAAGAGTAAAGAACAGAGGGTAAGGTCCATTCTCCATCGAGTTTTGAGTTGTGCATCATTGGTCCTCAAAATTCCAAAAAAAATTACCTCTGTTATCAACAAAAAATTTATTACAAGTATAGCAACAAATCACCAGTGTATGGACGATTGATTAGTCCAGACACTTCAAATTAACATGATGACAAGAAGGCTATCAACGTCTGAACATTTTGGGCGAAAAAATAATTCCATCAGACTGGTCCAGTAATTTTCTTTAACAAGCAGACCAATAATTTGTACCCCTTTTCGTTTGTAGATCAAAGTTAATTTGTCCCTCTGAAAAGCATATACCTCTTTTATGCGCTAGATGCTCAAACTATGCCCAAAATGCTTATTTCCCCCAGCCACCAACTTATAATACACCAAACACAAGGAGGTATAACTGAGGGAAAGCGGATGACGGAAAGAGCAGTCAAAGTAACGACATAGCACTCTAATTCAGGAACAGAGCTCAAGAGAGAAACACAACACAATCATATTTAGGGTTATTATTATTCGAAAGTTTCCCATCATTGTCACCAGAGAAAAGAGGAATATTTCTATGCAATGCCAAATGGACAGACCTTTCCTTCATGGTTGAGGCAATGATGGTTAAATAATCCATTGATGTCTGCATAGGACAGAAAAAAACTATAAATTTTAGGCCGTAATTATAAAAATTGTTATCAAGAATGACACCAGATTAAAGCGAAGCCCGGTATTTAAGTGGAGAAGGGTAGAGGGGCGGGCCCATTATCCACCGAGTTTAGAAGGCTGTGATTGGTCCAAAGGGCGGGTCACAGACGAATTTCTCGGTTATCAAAAAAAAAAAAAGAACGACACCAGATTTTTAAAATTATATCATTACCATCTATCTTTACAGCGTGCACACCACACAAAAGTTGCGAATTTACCTGGATTTATATGAGAAGATAAGATTATTGATTGCCGATAGAATGGCGCTTGACCATCTAAATACCTGCAAGCCACATTCACAAAACAGAATTATCAGCAAAAAGCATCAGTCATTTCAAGGGAGTGCAATGTGTTCTCAGTTTGGCCCTCATATTTATCCTATATTTGTGTGATCGCGGAATGTTTTACGTGAATCCGCGTTTAGAACACACAGAGAAACCCACTTCTTTTTTCCAAAAATGGAGTGGATAACTGAAACAAGCAATAAGGCAAATAAAAGAGCAGTTTGCAAGCTTACCACTGCCTAATGCGCATAATATCTGTTCCATGCTGCTGGGAAGGTATCCGATTTAATTGCTCAACAATTGTATTCACGTGTGACCAATTCTGCGAGTACAAAAATATGAACAGAAGATAGTGAAGTGTAGACATGCACCAAATCAATCAATCAAAGGGGCACAGATGAACTATCAAAGTACCTGCATCAATATGACATCTGCATGGTCAACAATTAGAACCTGCTCAAATGGTAGTTATATCGTTAGATGATAAAAGGGTAATGAGCATTGCTAAAAAAGATAAAGCACAGCCCACTATTTTCCAAACTAATATAAATATTCCAATAACAATTACCTCTATAGAAGACAGATAATCAACATTTTTATCCTTGTATAATTCTGCCTCCCCAATTTTCTGGAGGAAGAAAATCAATAAAAACTTAGTAACAGCTCAACTTATAACGATTTTCGTACATCACATTACAGCTGCATAGCGTTAGCATTAAGAGAATAAGTTTTGAGAAAATCAGTTGATATACTGAAACAGGGTATAGAAATGAGAAGAATAGAGTTCTGAGGTTATAGAAGGATGCATGATGTTTTTGATTATTTCTTTTTTGAAAAGGACTAGCCGGACTCCTTTGAAGTAATGAGACTATTCAAATTACAATATTCGTGGAGAAAAAATTGTGGATATGTCTTAAGCCTGTATAGAATATTACAGATACAAGCCCCCTCAACAAAAAAATCAGTCAAGAGGCGACGATTTGCAAGTTCCCTTTATTACTTTAGTTTATGGCTTTGAATTTAGCACTTCTTTTCCTTTCTATGTTCTGGAAAAAGTATACTGTATATGTCAAACATAAGAGGGAATCAAGGATTTCATGAAAGATCTAAAAACCATAAAATGACAAGGAACAAGAGATCAAACAATTGCATGTATTAGTAAACTTACAGTGATTAACCCAAGAGGGGAAGCAACAATCATGTCTGACGAGTAGAAGTCACCATACAATCTTATGCTCCTCCTAAAATAAAGACACACATATGATTTGCCTTCGGAGAAAAAGACAATAAAAATATTCCAGATGGATCTCTCCATAATTTTGACATTATACTGTGGAGTTACTCATACCTATGTACACAGTTTCATTAACTTATTGAGTGTTGCTAGCATGTTCTACCCTACTCTGTAAGAAAAGAAATAAGTGTCTCTATTTGTCCATCTTCATGTATTGCTTAGATTTCAAGTTGAACCATGTGCCACATCCATCAATTTGTAGTCAAAGCTTACTTAGATTAACCAATTTAAAGCATCATCAGTCAAAGTGGAAGCGCACAACCACAAGACATCCCATGAACATACATGACATTTTTGAAAATTGTGGGTTTCATTTAATCACTTTGTTGTTCTTTCTATAAATCGTGATTTTATTTAGCAAGATGTGTATCAAGGGATACTATGACATGCAGCAAGCAACATCTTAAAAACAAATAAACCAGGAGGATATGAATGCAAGGCGAGATAGACGATTAAACTTTTCTCTTAGGAACCTGCTTGCATAATACAGGTACTTCAGCAAGTTGTTCATGACTGAATAATGAGCAAATTATGTGTCCTTTGAATAATGCTTACCAGCAATACATAGAGCATCAAAGTTGAAAAGTACTTGGACAAAGAAACACAGCTTTCATGGTGTAGTAAATGTTTGGGCAATTTCACCAGAGTTAAGAAACATACCTAGTGAATTTAATTCCAATCATGAAATGATCATTGTTATTTCCCCCAAATAGTGTTTCAAAATCAGATGGTTTTGAGCTCCTTTTTGATTCAGAGATTTCCGCAGCATCTTCATCCTCCTTCTCTTCACTTACTCCAGCTCCAAATTCTCTATAGAAACGTTCATGCTCCTCTACATTAGACTGAGGGAATCAAAACCACATTAATAAAGTATAAAGAAGGCCTACTGATGCCAAAATTAGAAATATAATCTTGGTCTAGTGGCGGCAAATTGAATAATGTCTTTACGTTAACTATGAGCTCCACTTAACGACTCACATCTAACAAGGCCAAAAATGTTT
This sequence comes from Solanum chiquidenum, assembly GCA_029582725.1. Classification (NCBI taxonomy): domain Eukaryota; kingdom Viridiplantae; phylum Streptophyta; class Magnoliopsida; order Solanales; family Solanaceae; genus Solanum; species Solanum chiquidenum. Next base: position 8,859 of record JAJOOS010010190.1, on the reverse strand, counting down.
TCCTAGAAATCTAAACATTCACCTCAATCTCAAAAATGAAGGCGTAATAGGTCATTGTACATTCTTGTCTTCTAGACGGAGCTACATTTTGCAAATCAAACATGTAATTCCTTTTACTAGAAATACCTACGCACTAGCAGATTCATCAATAAAATAATACCATTCCAAAAAACAATTTTAAATCCATAATCACTAGCATATCACTGCTAAAAGTTTGCATATTACTGCAAAATAAAATAGCACAGTTGTTAACTTGATATATGTTATCTTGCGTAAGGCGTCTGTAGAAACTTGCAAGGTGCTTGGTTCCCAACACTAGTCAATATATCTTACTAGGCAAAGTTCTGTATACTTCACAGCAACTAACTACAATTTCTAGGTCAAGCGGCAACAGCATGAATAACAATACTCTTGCTTAATTCCAAGATCCAACAAGGTTAAATATCATTTCATGAAAGCTGCTGCAAAAATCTAGGAAAGGCACTGCTTAGTTTATTTTGCATGAGAATTCAGGAAATGGAAAAACTACCTTGTATTTAGGAGGTGTCAAATCAATCAGCCGCTTGACTAACCGAAATGCAACACTTGCTAGAGGGAGAAGGATCAAAACCTGAACCAATCACAAGAAATAATCAATATTATAACAAGTTAACCAAACCACAAGAAAATGATCAACACTATATGTTTCAAAGAGCTTAGTGAAAGATGAGGGTACAAAATCGGACACCAGCAAATGCAAGATCAGAGTAAATAAGTTGATATAGAACAAACATGGATGTAACCACAGAAGTACAATCATCAAGAAAATTAAGCCAAACCATCAAGAAATTATTGAAAAAGTTAATCACGCTCATTGAAATCCAGAATATAAAACCATAAGTGGACCTCAAATGCGCTGTTAGTTCCTAAATACTCAGGTGATAGTCAACTGCACTTTTGCTATGTCTAAAGACAGTTGAGCAGGTGTGGTTAATGTAGGAGGGCAGAGAATAAGGAAAATCTTATGACAGAATGACTAAAGGTAGTGGGATTCCGAACCTAGCTTATTCATAGGGATCTGACCATTGGCATAATCAGAAAAAAAATTTAAAAGATATATAATATCCCAAGCTGTATTACAAGTAAAATATAAAAGCAGAAAAAGAAGAAAATGAACTCTAAGCTTGAGTGCATATACAATAAGTAGAAGGGCATATCAACAAGAAAGGTTTCAATAGTGAGAAAAGCACTCCACTTCTCACCAAGAAGTCGGAAGTTCGAGTCACTGAGAAAAGAAGTGGGAAGAACCACCAGTAGACCCTCGTAAGAGGGTTTGGGGAGGGCATATATGATGTGCCTAACACATTAACAGGTCCTACCCAAAAAAGAAATTGTCAAGTTGGAAAGAGAAATTGCTAGGCTATCTAGTATTTCTGATTCTTTGGAGATGGGCAATGTTGTGATTTAACTTCTTAAAGGCTAACCCAACTATCAGGAGTGATATGCATAAAATGTGGGTCAGGATGGAATACGTTTAAGAGTCTCTTTGAACGGAGGATTGGATAGTTATAGTTGTACATCACGTAGTCTCCTCTGCAATAATCCAGCTCCACCATAACTACTAACTATGGGTATAACTTTTAAGAGTATTAACTCACAGACAATACACAAGGTTATGCCAGCAAAGTGCAGAGTAGGACGGAATGTTCTCTTTTTACCGAAATCACACAATTTCCCACTAACATATACAAATCTTCTTCTAAGAATATCCTCAATTTTACACATCAAAGCCCTCAACAGTATCTATAAATTGTAAACAAGACAAGGATGCACCTCTAATAAAACATACAAAGCTTGATATCCGCTACTGGTGTTGGAAAATATCCAGTGCAAGTATGCAAAGGTTTTTGCTACCTTCTAGTGTATTTTGTAGATTCAGCACAAAAGTAGTCACATTCCTTATCACCCGATCGACGGGTACACCAAGGCAAATGAAAAATCCGTGTAGCATAGATAACAAGTGTATATTTCTCACAAATTCATATTCAGAAGAATAGGAATGAAAATAGGTAAATACCTTAGGGCGAGTAAACCCGCGGTCAAGAAAGGCTTCATTACTTAGGATATCCGCCTTCACATTGTCCTGAAGCTTAGCTAGTTTTGCCTCGTTCTTCTTTACAAGATCCCTGGTTCTGAAGATATGATTGAGCTGCATAAAACGATTCCCTCAAATAACCAAGACATGTTTGCAATTTGGTTTATAAAACACATCACTCAAACTTGAACAAGTAAATTATGGTGAAAAGAAGCTAATGAGATGCTCTTACAGAATGCATAACATAAGCATCCATGGTACTTGAATCTTCTTCTAGACCTTTGAGATAGAAGGGTTTCTTGTTGTGGTGCAGAATATCCTGGTAGCTGTTGCCTATAAGAGTAAAGGAAGTAATAGCAATTACAACACCAATTATAGCAGAACTGCAGAACAGGAAACAGAATAATATACATGAAGAGCAAGATAAAATCCACCAGGTTAACAACGAAAAGGGTGCCACAATAGGAGTTTGGTAAGAGGAACAAATAAGTAGAGAATCTAATTCACCTTTAGTACTCCTTCGATGAAGAAAATACACACCCTATCTCATTCTTGTTTCCCTCCCACAACAATCACTCAAAACCAAATTCCCATAATCTAGACAAACTTGATGAATTACAAAACCTAATGTAAGCACTTGATACTGCAAGTAAGAACGTCATTTCCTGTAATTTTTGTATACTTTGGTTTTATGAACTTTAAGCTTGAGGGAATGATGCAATCACCAAACCGCATAATGCAAATGCTTGAAAGTTCCTAGGACGACAACGTTTTGCATCACTGATGCATACATAAGGTGTGAATCATTAGAGATGGATCTCACTTGTTGGTTAAGTTGGAAATATCACATCAGAATTAAAATTGAATACGCTGTCAAGCATGTTTACTTTTTTGAGATGAGTCAAGTTCAGCATAGTGAAATTTTGTGCAGCATTATGAGTGAATGTATGTTCACCTACCAAGAATAACAGCACTACAAGTGGTGAACCTCAATGTTTAATGAACCAATTTGGGGGGGGGGGAGTATAGTGTTAGAACCAGCCTAGGCCCATTTGGTAAACTTGTCCACAAAAACGGCAGAAGATGGGCTCACACCAAGGTTTGTTGTGAAGATTCGAATTTGCCAATTTGGAGATCCTCCACCGAGCCACCTCCCATTCCCTATCCTACACCCACTTCTTCTTTTTTTGATAAGAAAAATAATAACTTACGTGGTCGCTGGAATACAAGGCCAGGTCTCCATGGCCACAACGTGGACATCCTCCATCAATTTTCTTCAATTTTATATTTCCTTTTTGTTTGCTTTTTCCTATGCCCTTACATGTATAAAAATATTTCACTTGGAACAATTTTAGTTTATGACAAGATTTACAAAATCAAATACATACATATAGAACAACTCCACAAGTAATTTCACCACAAAAAGAGATAGTAGCTAATAATGCAGCCTAAGACATCTCTCTACCATTAGTAATCTCTTTTTTCTCCAATTTTTCCACAAGGTCAACTCAAATTCATTTTTTCTACTTTAACTTCACCAAATCACACCTAGTAGCAAACACTACTTCAGACAAGAATAGATAGTGCTATTAGTAAAACCACAAGTATCAACGCAGAACCACATAGAACATCAGGAAATAAGTGACATGAAAACTTTGATTGATAAACTGAAAGAACATCGGGTTCTGGTGTCACATTAATGATCTACTACTCTAAGGGTTGCCGACTGTAACTGACTCTTGCACAAGTTGTTGCAAAATAACTAAGAAACAGGCACATAGTTCTATCCATCTATCATCAGACCACAGGCAACAAACATTTGATAAGTAAAACACCAATAAATGACCAAAACAAACTTGATGGCCTTTACTTACATATGGAGAAAAATAATCTCTGCTTTGATGAATCAAAATCTGCCCCTCCAGACTTCTCATATATACTCAACCAATGCTTGTGTAGTGTTGGCTTCAAGCCATGAAACAAGAAGCTGTCTAGCTCCTGCAAGGAAGCAATGGAACTTGTAATTGTATGGGAAGATCACTGTGGAAAAGCAATGCATAAATTTTTAATAGGTGAATCCATTGATATAGCAAAGAGCAGTCCAGCTAGGTATTGCAAGGTCTGCCTCTATTCAGTAATGCAAGCAAAAGGCATTCCTCCGTGAACCTTAAAATACAGTAACCGAGGGAATTCGACATTTCGACCTAAACCCATTCATTAAGCATCAAAAAACATGGTACACGTGTAACTCAATACACATAGGGAGCAACATTTTAGAAAAAGAGAGCTCTTGACGGTTGGTATCCTTTACAGACTTAAGTTGTTTATCACAAAAAGAAACACACAAACGTGCACACCTATACGCAAGTTTACAACACATAATACAGAGTATAATCCCACAAGTGGATATTTTTTTTTTTTTTTTTTATTTTTATGACAAGGGAAACTCCGCTACCCTTTGGGTGCGCACAGGGTAAACCCCCGCTCCTATGCAATAGCTCGCAAACCACATAGGAGAGGTAACCCGCACTAGGCAAGCCCGGTGCGACAAGCTCGACCCAGAAGGCAAACAAACCCCTTGCTTTCGCTGGGGGTTTCGAACTTGAGACCTCCAACATGGAAGTCCCAAGCCCAAACCACTGGGCCACCCCGAAGGGTCACAAGTGGATATTAAAAAGGAAAGATTTCAAAAAGAACTGCAGAGTATCCAGACACATTGCAATAAGTATCACTGCACCTGCAAGTTTGAAGCTTGAAAACAAAAATAACTGGAATTGACAAGTATCTAACAGAAAGCCAAATGCAAGATTAACCAATTTAAAAAAGGGACAATTATGCTTTACGTTTACTGGGAGACAATATTTACGCCATGTAATCCAATATAAAATAGTATATAACATTATTCCCGATGTAATTCATATTTGTGTATAAACACCTTTTACATATTATTTATACACTTTTATACAAGGTTGACACATTATGTATAATGCTTTCCCTCAGGTATAATATTGCAAAATGTTATATAATATTATATATTGGCAATATAGCGCAATATTTTATGTAGGACTGTATATTTTTAAAATTTCCCCTTAAAAATACCCAGATTCAATATGATAATTGATCCACAATCCTAAAGAAACCCAGAAGCAAGTGGAATCTCTATCAGTGGGTAGGAGTTACCAGACACCGGTAACAGCACTTCACTGACCATGAACTATTTTCTGTTCCTTTTGAGAAATACACTAATAAATCCTAGAAGATGTTAAGCAAGATACCACTTTCAAACAATTTGGACCACAAAATACTCTATAGATTTATTGCCCAAATTTGCCCCTAAATTGGACGTTAGGTCTAGCAAAGATATATGTTGCTCCAGCAATGCAGCTGGCAATTTTGCAACAATGTGGTCATCAAAAATTTTGTAACAATGTGAATTAAAACAAATCACAGATCACTATTTAACTATTTACCGGACTGATATTACATGAACATAGCCTAATAGACCTTCTGCCCAAGAGAAGGGATGAATGAAGATCTACAACAACCAAACGTGGAGACGGGTTTGAGCACTATGAAGCAATCAACAATAGAATAACATAGCAAAAAGCAAACAAGACAGCTACCTTCAGAAAACACTTGCCTGTCCCCCTCCACTTGTAATTTGACATGGCTACCACCCATTTGTAAGTCCATTTCTTTTTCTCTAGCTTGTCAACCTCTTCTTTGGATAACTTGTGATCCAAATGAGAGTGAAATGAGCTGCATACACGGAAAGAACATGGTAGATTAACAATTTTCATAACTTCTGACTACCAAAATCTTTCCTCAACCATCAAACTGTTTTTGATGAGGTAAGATTTTATTAAAGAAAACAGTATGAAGCTGATACATGAAACTGGGAAAAGAAAGAAAAAAAAAGGAAGCTAGACTTGATTACACCAAATTCCTAAATGTTATAGCAAGTCTAACACATCATGTAAATTAAAGATGGTATTCCATCCTTCCAGAAATACAAGTGACACAGGCAGTTAAATTTTATAATCCGGATTTGCTCCATAGTGTCTTCGAAACATCTTTTGTTCCTTTCTTTTCAAATAGTCTATGTTATGAATATAGAAATTGATCTCCAGAGTTTCTTCAATAAACCACCTAGATAAGCTGCTTCCCAGCATTCAAGAACTTCTCTGAATTTCCCAGGGATAACCCACTCTATTCCAAAGACAACCAAAAACATGGAACAGATCTGCCAAGTAAACTTGGAATGTAAATGTAAAAATAAATGTGGGCATAAATGCTCCACAGAGTTAACATCTTGTACATAATATCCAACCACTATTGTCTCATATGTCACAAGACACTGACCGCCAAAGCATGCAACTTTGAGCAGCATTGCAGTCTTCCAAATCATCTTCCAAGGGCATTTCCAGTATAACTTGAACAAACTGAAAAAATCCCATTACTGCTTCAGCCTTCCAGATTTGTTTATCTTCCTTTCCTTTGTGTGACAGAAACTTTTTGCATCTTCTGAAGGAATAAATCAAAATCCTGCATTTCTCTTTCAAGAAGATTGCTCCTAAACTGAAAACTCCAGCCTTCCTCAATAAACATGTCTGCTAGCATGATACCGGGATTACCAACAACACAAAATAAACTTGGAAATTGATCCTTAAGAATCCCAGATTCATCCCAGTTACATATATATGTCATGCAACAAATATGTTGAAAAGTCATCCATAGACCATAATGTTTTCCTTAACAATTAGTATATCTCTTTGCCGGTCATTTTATCATTCAATACCAATCGATTCAAGTAGAACTCATGGGCAATGAGGTGCACGCCTTAGTAGCTTACCATACCTAAGCTAACTTAAGCGAGGTGAAGCGCCTTCCCTAAACTTTTTTGAGCTGCAGGGCTTAAGCGTGCCTTAAATGAGCCTTTGGCGACATGAACTTCGATTTGTCCCAAGAGGACAAGACATGAGCATTATATCAAGAACATAATCCAACACAATCATGAGAGACATAAACAAGTGAACTAACACAAATATAGGAACATGAAAGGAAAATAAACAAAAGGAAACAAACTCAATTAAAACTAGTAGGACCTCGTGCTTGCACAAGCCCCTCTTGTAGGTTGATCATTTACTCTCAATTTTTGTTCTCCATCTGAACCAGAAGCCTCTGAATCATCGTCATCAGTTTCAGTACCTCCAATCCGTCCCACAGGGTTTCCCAGACCACCTCCATGTTGACTAGCACCAGGTTCGCTAAGTCTAGAAGACTCACTATCACTGCCTATTTCCAAACACAAAATTATAAGGGGGAAAAAAAAGAACAGACTAATCAGTAGACGCTACTGTTATTAACAGACATGCATCAGTCCAAAATAAAGTTCCACCTCAAAAGAAAAAAAGTGCTCACAAATTCATATATAACAAATCACGAGATATAGCTCCAGCTTATGTTAATTTATTGTCTCCCTTTTTTAAGCTCAGTAAAGTAAGTTTGAAGGCAAAGAGATGGAATGGGATTTGGTGGGGGGGGGGGGGGAGGGGGGCGGGTTTCTTTATCATTGCTTTCCATATTAATACTGCACATAGCACTTCATAAGGTAAAGTTAATCTCCCTATGACCTTAGGTCCACATAATAGAAACATGAGATCTCCAGAGCAAGATTCCAGTATTCATTGTTGGAAGATTTTCTTGGACTCCACCAACGTGATGTGAATATTATGAATGTTTATAAGGACTCCTATCAGTCGCCGAATTTTCAAATAAATTTTGTTTTTAAAAGAAGTATTTCTTTTTCTCAAGTGTCTTTTGAAAAATATTTGAGTTTGTGTTTGGCGATCAATTTATAAGTACTTTTGCCAATATTAGTGAGAGCGGTTCAAGGCATTAGTAGGACTCTCTTTGCAAATATAGTATACGATTCATTCTCTATTGCTTACTTTTATTTAGTGCAGCCGAGTAACATGAAGTTCATGAATCTTAGAATTTGTCCCATTTTCATCAATAGATAAATAATTAACCAAGTAAGAAGGAATACTTTCTGAAGACAAAATCATAAACGAAGAAAAGAGAAATTCATTTCTCCACCATGCATGTTTAGGGCCTGTTAGGATATATATACATTCATTAATTGCAAACTCCCGCAGATAGTATTGAACTTCAAGTGGAATACCGAAAATACTGGTTTGATGATTTGAAGGCGAAGTGGCATCCACGGCCAAACATAACTTCAACTTACAAACACCTTTTTTTTCAAATATCAACTTCAAATACTCTTTTGTTTCAACTTTAACTGAAATATTGTCCAAACAGCTACAAAAATTCATAACAAACACTTTTTTTCTCTACAGATAAAACAATTATTTTAGACAAGAAAAACACTCCCAAATCTTACTTATCCCATTAGATCATCCATGTAAATACAAGCTATGTACATAAAATTTAACATGTATCAGTATATCAGTAACTCATAAACCCAACTGACACCAAGTGACAAAATCCAGGAGCAGCAAGACGTTTCTGACTAGAAAACTAAATACTAAACCTGCAGAAAATGACATGACTAGATTGAGTTGGGTACCCCAACTCTTGTGTTGCCTTGATGGTGAAAGAATCCTAAAGGCATTGATCTAGCAGCAAGACATTTTACATACTCCTGTTCTTTGAGAACATTAGAACGCCAGCTGACATAAAAACGTCTCTCTCCATACAGATAGTCCATCTGGAATCAATATTTGGGCACCTACTTAATAAGTCTCGACTTTATAGCTTAT